>JAHSUH010001680.1:0-98762 GCA_025388415.1 Cynanchum wilfordii
TTTGGTTTTGGACTAATGCCCTCGCCACGCCACGTAGGTTGATGAATGATGTCTTATATGAATATTTGGATAAATTTGTAGTAGTATACTTAGATGACATAGTTATTTCACGGTGAGTCTTTAGAAGATCATGTATAGCGTCTAAGATTAGTGTTTGTAAAAGCTGAGGGAATATGTGCTCTATACAAAAGAGGGAAAAGTGTGAATTTGGCAAAAGGAAATAAAGTTCCTTGGGCGTATTATTAGCCATGGGTCAGTGAAGATGGATCCTCGAAAGGTGGAGGCAATCGAAAGCTGGTCTACCCCGACAACAGTGGCGGAGTTGAGATCGTTTTTAGGATTGGCAAACTATTATCGACGATTCATTGGCGGATATACAGAAGTGGCAAGTACTCTGACAAACCTATTGAAAAGGGTGTGAATTGGCTATAGAGCAAGAATTGTGTGGAAGCGATCAAAAACTCGAGGATGCGTGGCCAGGCTGACTCTTGTCCTTCTTGTTTGCCCAGTTTTGAGTTGCCACTTTGAAAGCACAGCCGGATGCCTCAGATCGGGCGATTGGTGGGCGTGTTAATGCTAGGGAATCATCCTTTTAGCGTTTAAGAGCTGCAAGTTAAAGGAATGTAAGCGGGTATGTGCCCCTTTATAAATTAAAATATGTGCATCCATGAGAAGGAGATACTTGGTATGAGTGCGTTGCAAGACGATTTGGAGACACTATCTCTTAGGTTCGTCCTTCCACGGTGGTGACGAACAATGTCACAATTATCACACAAGCCGTGCGAAGAAGTTGTCCTCAAATGATGACTCTATTAAAGCGAGGGATTTTGAGGGAATATGATTTAGAGTGGGTGCAGAAAGGCAGGGAAGAACAATAGCACGGTGGCATATCGTTAGATTGAGAGGGCGCAATGCATGACCCACGCTACGATTTCGATGGAGTAGTCGGAGTGCAATGGCAAAAATACGTGAGTATGCTCCTAAAGATCCTATATATCAAAAACTAATGTCTTTAGTGCGGGATGGCTTTGTGAGAAGATATTGGCTCGATGATGGCATGTTGTATGCAAAGGGTGGATGAGTGTATGTCCCAAGTGGAGGGGTGCGGCGGATGTTGCTTAAGGAAACACATGACTCGGTATAGACTGATCGTCCCGGCATAGAAAGGACTAGATCGTTGTTGGCTAGGCGATTCTATTGGCAGCGCATGGAGGATGACATAGAGGCCTATGTCCGGAAGTGTACAGTGTGCCAGCAGGACAAGGTGGAGCGAAGGAGGGGGCCTGGTTTTTTGCAACCATTGCTGATTCCAGAGGGACCATGGCCGAGTGTATCAATGGATTTGATCTACGGTTTGCGAAAGGTGAATGATATGTCTTCTATTTTTGTAATAGTTGATAGATTTTCTAAGTATGCGATGTTTGTCCACCTTGCACCTTCGTCGTGTCCATTTGATGTAGCGGGTGGGTTATTTTTCAAACATGTTGTAAAATATTTTGGCATACCGAGGGACATAATTAGTGATAGGGATGCACGATTTCTTGGTCGTTTTTTGGTAGCATTGTTTGGATAGTTAGGATCCGAACTAAAGTTCTCAAACGGAAAATCATCCTCCTCGGTGATGGTCGCAGAGAGGATTAATGCATTGTTGGAGGAATACTTAAGACACTATGTAGCAGAGCGAGAAGAATTGGGTGGATCTTCTAGACGCGGCTCGGTTACATTACAATCTTCATCGATCTTACGCCAGCGAACTGAAGACCCCCTTTGGAAGTTGGTGAATGGGCGGCGAACCGGCAACCGACTTGGCGTTGGTTGTGCCCAGTGTTGGAACGTGTCCAGCGGCATAAAGGTTTGCTAAGGCAAAGCATGAATTGATTGTCAAGGCAAGGGATAGCCTGGAGTTGGCTCGAGAAAAGGATGAAGAAGTATGCTGATCAACATAGGCGGGATGTGCAGTTTGAAGTAGGTGACCTGGTGTTGCTGAAATTGACCCTGCAGATTTGGAAGAAGATCGGTCGGAAGGTGTTCATCGTGGGTTGATACCACGATATGATGGACCCTTCGAAGTGTTGAAGAAAGTTGGTCGTGTAGCCTACGGGCTTAGGCTACCCGACAGGTTGAAAATTCGTCCCACTTTTCATGTTAGCTATTTGAAAAAGTTTAACAAGGATGAATTTGAAAGTGAAAGGCATAAATCACAAAGAGCACCACCAGTGATCCAAAAGCGGCTTGATGAACTCGTGGAGAAAATTGCGGACCATAGGACGATGGAGCAGAGTAAGAAAAATGGGAGAAGCGACTTCCTAGTGCATTGGAAGGGTGAAGGTGAGATTGATGCTACGTGGGAAAGAGATATTACTTTGTGGCGGTTTTGGGAATCCCATTCTTGACTATTGGAGCGGGCGACGAGAGATCGGCCAGGGGCGTCGATGCCTCCCCAAGTGGCGGAGGTATGTAAGACCTTCGTCTGGATGGGTCTATAAGAAAGGGGTGGGACGGTGAGCCTGTTAGGGGGGGGGGGTGGCGTAACGCGGGGGAGGGGGGGAGTTTTGGGTTAACCCATGATAACGCCCCCCCCCTGAAACAGGGAAAGGGGGGGGGGGGGGAAGAAAGAAAAGCCCCCCCCCTTTTGGTGGGGGGTGAGCACGAACACCAAAAAAAAAAAAAAAAAAAAAAAAAAAAAAAAAAAAAAAACCAAACGAGCCCCTAGGTGCGGGCGGGGCCGCGCGGTGATAAGGACCGGGGGTGGGGGCGGGGCTGGGGGCCGGAGGGCGGAAGGGGGACAGCGGGGGGGGGGGGGAGCCGGGGGCGGGGGGGGGAGCGGAGTGCCGGTTCGTTGAGAGCCCTTTTTAGGCCTCTACCCAGAGCCGCCCCTGGGGGCGGGCCCCGCCCCCCCCCCCCTTAGGGGGAAGGGGGGGGGGTGGCGGGGTTGGAAGAATTAAGTGGGGGGGGGGGAGGGGAGGCGGAGTGGGAGGGGGGGGCCGGGGGGGGGGGGGGGGACGGGTGTGGTTGTGTAGTGTGGGGGGGGGGAATAAGATAGTGCTCATGGAGTCAAACGGGGGGGGGAAAGTTGTTCGGGATGGCTGGCGCCTGGGGCTTGGGGGGGGGGGAACAATCTTTTGTATGGGCCTTCTTGTGTTTCTTTTCCTTTTTTTTTTTATTTTTGTGTGATTTCGTCGGTGGGGGGGGTTGTCCTTTTTTTACTTTTTTATTAGGGGAAGGGGGAGGTTTTTCCTGGGGGGGGTGGTGGGGGGGGGGGGGGCGGGGGGGTCCGGGGGGGAACCCCCGCGGGACCCCCCCCCAAAATTTTTTTTTTTTTTTTTTTTTTTTTTTTTTTTTTTTTTTTTTTTTTTTTTTTTTTTTAAAAAAAAAAAAACAATAAAAAAATTAAATAAAAAAATAAACAAACAAAAACAAAATAAAAATTAATAAACATAAAAAATAAAAACAAAACAAAAAAAAAAAAAAAAAAAAAAAAAACGGCAACTTCATTACTATTCTTATTAAAAAACCATCTCTAATTCCCATTGACATGGAAGATTATTAAAAGAATGATTACGGCATACCCCCCTATCCCCTTTTTTTCTCAATTCAAACATACCCAATATACCATCCGACAATAAAAAAATAAACTTCCCTTTTAAAACAACAACCAAAAATTAATTTTTATTATTTTTATTATCCACTTCCCCATTTACAAATTTAAATTTCTATTACCCTTTTTATTATAATACCCCCATCCCCCCAACTTTAAAAAAAAAAAAAAAAAAAATTAACTATCCCACCCCCCCAAAACCCCAACAAATAAAAAAAAAAATAAAAAAAAAAAAAAAAAAAAAACCTAAAACACCCTCCAAAAAAACAATGTAAATTAAAAAAAAAAAAAAAAAAAAAAATAAAAAAAAAAATTAAAAAAAAAAAAAATATTTCAAATTCATAATAATTTTAAATCCTTTAAATAATAATTAAAATACTTTAATTATATATAAATATATATGATTCAAAACATATGAATATATATAAAATAAGTTTAGATAATGAAAATAATTAATTCTTTTACTTTTAGTAAAATCAGAATATATATATATATATATATATATATATATATCAAAACATTCTTTTATTTCCTATAAAATCAAAATATATTTATCTATCTATCTATAACAAAAAGATGACATTTAAAAATCATTTTTAATAGCTTTAACTTTAATCAAAATCATTGTTAAATAGTTTATAAAAATAATATACTTATCTTGTACATACTCTTCAAAATTAAAATTCCTAATATCAATTAAATAATATATAATTTGATTATTCGTAGAATTCCACAAAGTCCAGTATGAACAATAATTTTCATAAAATAACAAAACGTTCAATGAGTATGTATATTTATCATGAAATTAAAATTTTGAAGGAGAATATATGAATATCATAAAAGTTCAATCTTAGAAATCGTAATATATATATATTCAAACTTAGTTATCAAAATCAATTTATCAAAAAAACCTATTCCTTTTTCATAATCATATATAAAAAATGTATCTTTATCCATATACATATACTTATAGGAAAACCACAAAAAGAATTGTCTCCACTTATCTCGGATTAATAGGGTTAACTACTTGTACGTCATGTCTGATCCTATCTTTTATCTTCCACATTCAAATCCTATTAGATAAACCCTTATTATCATAAACCCTAATCAATTACTGTAATCTAAAGATAACATCAGAATTTAAATAATTAAATAACATACCTTTTCCATTTTGTTTTCAACTTAATCGCAAATCAATCATTTTCTTCTTCTAATCCTAAATTGTACATCCCAAATTCTTATCGGCAACTCTCATTTGTTTTCTCCTTTTTTTTTTTTTTTTTTTTCCTCTTCAAACCCTCATTTCCTCATATGGCGCCGTCTCTCTATTCCATCATTTCTCTCCATTTTCTTTTTTTTTTTTTATCGCTTGCCCAAAATTCAGAGATTATTTACCTAAAACTCATACATATTAGGGAATATCTATTTAGGTTAAAACTTTCAAATATTTATTAATTAGTCCCTAATATTCTTCATATATTCTAATTTAACCATAATAAAAAAATAAATAAATTCTTTATTCAATTACTTAAACTTATCATAACCACCTAATTTGGATCGGAGTATTACAGAAACTTTATATATAAAAAAAAAAAAAAAAAAAAAAAAAAAAAAAAAAAAAATAAAAATGAAAATTATAATGATTATTTTGTACAGCACTTAAAATAAATAAAAAGGTAAAATTTTAATATAAAAATTTAATATTCTATATTAATAAAAAAAATATTATATATTTTAAATGTAACATTTGGTATACTTGACATGTAGGATGATGTGTAACCCTAGTGTTTATATATGAATTTTAACCTACAAACCGAAGAGCTCATAAAATTTCACAGGGATATTTTGGAAGAAAATAATAATTTGCATTTTGAAATAGTTATCTTACGTTGTGTATAGTTGCAGGGATTTTTTTTTTTTTTCTCTTAGGCATAAATTAAGCGATAAATTTGAAAATTTCTTAGGCATGAAAATGTCATTTACCCTTATCCATGCATTAATCTTTCGTATTTACTGTTAGAGATTTAGTAGAATATTAATTAATAAATTTATATTTGATTAAGATTAGAAGTCTTCTTTGATTAGAATTAAGAGTCTTATTCAATTAGGGTTCTTTTTTATAACACATCCGAATGCCGAGCACCACAGCAAATGACTCTTCGTTCTCTAAAATTTCTGCTCATCTTTTCCAGGTCCTCATTCGTCGCCCTGCAGTATATATATATATATATATATAAAAAAAAAACTAACTTTCTAGGTTATAAAATGAAAAGCTCATAAAATATAGCTAAGGTTTTTTGACACCAAATTATTAGCATCTTAATTAAAATGGTTTCTACATTGACTATAGCTGCAGGCGATTGTTGTAACGGTATGTATAGGTTCTTGTTTTATGTTTGTGGTTTTTCCTTTCTTGAAATTACATGGACTTTTTATAAGTTGGTTTCTTACAGATATCAAAAGATCCCTAAGAGATGTGCCTCCTGCTCATTATACATTGGAGATTGATTCCTTTTCGGATCTTCAGAAAATGATAAAAGATATTAATGCAAAGAGATATGAGTCTCAGACTTTTGAAGTTGGGAGATACAAATGGTTTATATTCTTTCTATTAGCTATTATATTTAAACAATTTTATATACATATATTTAGATAATTTTTTGTCTAATTGAAAGGTTTTAATTGTTATGTGTTTTAAGGAAGTTATGTGTCTACCCAAATGGTGATGAAGAAAGAAATGGAAAGGGATACATATCGATGTCTTTAGTTATTGCGGAGACAGAAACCCTAGCCAATGGGTGGGAAGCTCTAGTAAAATTCAAATTTTTTGTGTATAATTATAAAGAAGATAAGTTTTTAAAAGTACAAGGTATTCCATTTGATTTACTTATATATATTTTGATGTCTATATATTATTATTATTAACGGAAAATAAATATAATTTTTTTGCATTCAATATTTAGATGTTAAAAAGAGAGCATGGCGCTTTGATAGAAAGAATAAAGAGTGTGGATTTCCTCAATTAATGTTACAAACTGATTTCCATGACATCAATAATGGATACTTAAGACGTGACAAATGCATATTTGGAGTTGAGATTGGTATGTGCAGCTTGGGCAAAGGAGAGGTTATTCCACCAATTAAGAATGTTACTTATTCTTACACGTGGAAGTTAAATAAATTTTTGACATCTTACGCGGGAGAATATTATTATTCTGAGGTATTCACTATGGGAGACTACAAATGGTATGATAGTTTCTGAAACATTGTTAATTTATGCATACGTGCTTTTACCTTTAATGTTTTTAACTATTGATGAATTAGGAAGATACTGCTGTATCCTAAAGGAAACAAAGATGGGGATGGTAAATATGTATCCCTCTTTTTATGTTTGGACGAATCACAACCTGAAGAAAGTGTATATGCTGATTACAAGCTGTCGATTATTAGCCAAAAGAATAATGAAGACCGAACTTCTGAAGGTTAATAAAATAATAATTTTAACAGTTTTTTCTTTTTCTTAATTAATTTGTTTATTTGTTGTTTAATCTAACTAATACGCTTATTAACTGAACTGATGCAGCCCAACATTTGTTTACTGCTGCGTCTAAAGGTTTTGGTTTCCCAGAGTTTATGTTACTGAAAGAACTTAATGATGAATCAAATGGTTTTCTTGTGGCTGATTCTTTTCGTATTCAAGTCCAGATAAGAGGCATATCCGCTCTTAAAATTATCTCCTAATTAATCTTAATTAGTTAATTCATGAGAATTCTTTCATTCTCTTCTGTTTTTCCAATTCGTGGTTTTGATTTACATTTGTCTTTGAATATTGTATTTACTCTTTAATTATAAATTCAGACTATAATTTGATTTGCTAGTCAAGTTTACAAGAATAGATCTTATTTTTATTATTATTATATTCTTAATTTATTTTATTTTACTTATTATTTATGCCCACATTTGCTCTTTTGAGTTGAATCAAATAAAATAATAAAAGTTTTTCTTTTAAAGATTTCAAAACTATGGATAAATGTATTACTCATTATAATATATATATATATATATAATATATATATATATATATATATTATGGGGAAAAGTATGTTAAAAGAGTGTCTCTAAATAAATCCGAATATAAAAATCACAATTAAAATCTTATTTTGATATATGGAAAATTGTAATGACCTGGTGAATATCTCAAGAGAATTACAAAATAGTACCAAAATTTATTTTTGTATTAAAAGGAAATAATATAATATATAATATACTCTCTCTGTTAACAATTTTAGTAGTTTATTTTTATTTTAATTTTTCCAAATTATAGATGAGTATTGACCATTAGTTAAATTGACCTAATGATTAAATTTGATGATATTATTAATATAAATAATAAAATTATATAAAACAATTATGTAAAATTACACCTAATAACATGCTGCAGCTTGTTTAACTTCTTGATATTTCATTGTAAACCTAATTAATGGTTAGGTTTATAGTGCATGGTTTATACATGATTATCCATGGATTATGATTATTACATCATTTCTGGTTAAAATTTTTTTAGTTTATAGGCTTTAGTTTTGGTTAATTTATCATTAACCATATAAATATAAAATAAAAAATATAAATATATATAAATATATATATATATATATATATATATATATGCTCTCTCCGTTAATTGTTTTCACTATGTCCATAGTGAAAATAAAAACTTTAATACTAATTTATTTAGTCCAAGGTTTTTTTTTTTTTTCCCTCAAAATGGATGGAATGACAATTTGTGGGACGTTTTCAAAGTTCAAGTAGTGCAAGGGTGACAAAAAATAAATTAAGTATTAAACTTAAATTTTAAGATAGTTTAGCTGTTACTAAAATAGTTTACCTAAATGTAATTCTTTCTCAAAGACAAAATATGGAATATGCTATGGATTTTTAGTTTGGGCATTAATGGGATCAAATTGTTCTTCATGTTCACGAAGAACAATTATGAGAGTTAAAATATATAAGAAAAAAAAAAAAAAGTAAAATAAATTACACTTTCTATATACATTATAGTTTTTGAATTATATTAAATCTACTGTATGTGCTAACTAATAATAAAAAAAAAAAAAAAAAAAAAAAAAAAGTGGATTATTCTTATGAAAAACTAGTTAAAGATGAGGAAGAAGTGTTTTGAGAGCTTAATATGGTGCTCCTATATATCATTGATCCATGCAGCTTGAGCACGTTTGGTTGCTAATTGCTTGCAATGAGATAGCATTTTGAAGTTTGTTTTATGTTTTGCGCCTAATTGCTCATGCTGAAGAGTTTAGGAAGTTTTTGCCCAGAGATCTTGTGTGTGTTTTGATGCCCTCTTATTGGAACAATTTGATCAGGACTTACGCTACATCCAAAGGTGAATTACAGAAGGATGCCATAAGGGTTTTTCTCGCAGTGCGGCGATCGGGAGTTTCACCAGATGAGTTTACTTTTCCCCTTTTATTTAAGTCCTGTGCTTCTCTAATGGATCTCGGTGTCGGAAAACAGCTCCATGGAGATGTTCTGAAGCGCGGATTGTGTTCTAACGTGTACGTACAGAATTCCTTGATTCACTTTTATGGTAATTGTAAAAAGATTGTAGATGCGTGTAATGTGTTCGATGAAATGTCTTTCCGTACTGTTGTTTCTTGGAACTCTGTTCTTTCAGCGTGCAACGAGAGTTTATGGTTTCAAGAATCCATTCGGATTTTCTTTAGAATGTTGAGGCATGGAGTTTGTCCGGAAGAGACAACCATGGTGATCTTACTTTCTGCTTGTGCAGAGATTAACAATTTGAATTGGGGGAAATTGTTCCATTCTCAGGTTATTGTAAGAGGGATGATATTGAATTGTCAGTTGGGATCTGCTCTTGTTCACATGTATGGGAAGTGCGGTATGTTGGATCATGCTAAATTAATCTTCAATAAAATGGATGAAAAAAATGTATGGACATGGAGTTCCATGATTCTTGGATTAGCCCTCCACGGTTCTGCAGAGGAAGCTCTCCAACTCTTCAAAAAAATGAAGATCTGTATGGTAGAGCCTAATCATGTGACTTTTCTGGGAGTTCTTTGTGCTTGCAGCTGTGGAGGACTAGTAGAAGACGGGCGACGCCTCTTCCATGAAATGCAGCATGTTCATGATATCAAACCAGAGATGGTACACTACGGTGCCATGGTAGATATGTTAAGTCGTGCTGGTAATCTTAAAGAAGCATATAATTTCATTTTGGACATGCCAATGGAAGCTGATGCAATTATATGGAGGACACTGCTAAGTGCTTGCCACATTCATGGTGTTGTTAATGGTGATGATTCTGGAATTGGGGAGTTAGTGAAATGGAAGTTGCTTGAGTTGGAACCATGGAGAAGTGGGAATTTAGTATTGGTTGCGAATAACTATGCTAGAGATGGGATGTGGGAAAGAGCAGCATTGTTAAGGAAAAATATGAATGGGAGAGGATTAAAGAACAGAGCTGGACAAAGTTGTATTAAGATTTGATGAATAATCTGTCTGTATTATGGAATTTTTTCTTGAGGATATTCGATCTACTTATTACTTATGATTTGAAGGAAAGACACTTGTAAATTTATTTAATTTTAAAAATTAATATAGTTATCTTTTATTAAGTGGATACACTTTTTATTAACTTTAAAATAAGTGACAATTTATCACTCTTTAGATAAATGCTTGACGGCATGACTTGACACATGCAAGTCAGACGGGAAGTGGTGTTTCAAGTGGCAGACTGGTGTTTCTGGGCTTAGTATTCAAAGGCCTGGTCCAATAACATTTCTATGCTTTGTGCTTCTGGGAACTGAGCTTTTGGTATGGGCTTTCCAATACAATTTATATATAATATATATTTTGATTAGGCACCGGTGTTATAGATAGATCACAAATTATGAGAAAATATTTTTAAGTCAAATGCACATTTAGACTAATTCCCGTTTGAGTCGGGTTGGTCCATTGGAATTATATATAATATATATTATGAGTTATTAATGAATTTCGTCCAATAATTTTTTTCTTTTTTTTGTTAAGTTTAATCTTTCTTTTTTTTTTTCTATTTTAAGCTCCAAACATTTTTAGAGAAAAAATAAGGTCTACTTCAATGAAATTTGTCAAAAAATCTTAAAATTTAATGATTTGTGTAATTTAAGTAATTAAAAAAGATAATTAAATAATTTTTAAAATAATGTTCTTTTTCATCACTTATATTCTAACACATGGGAAAGACTATTGGAGATCACTCCCTATGAAAGTTGGATTTCTTCGTTGCGCATGAGTTGTCATCTCTAATAGATCAATTCCTTAATGCCCAACTTCAAAGGAGGCAATTTCATGGATGAAAAGGACAAATTTATTATCAAGTTCCTTGATAATAAATAATTTGTTGAGTTTGTAGAGTTTGATAGTTTATCGGACTCCATCTACTAAGGTTTACAAGATTCATTTCGGAGTGCAGTTTTGATGTTATGAGCTTCCAAATGGGAGATTGTTGGGTTTCTGGAGACTGATAATTGTTAGAGTCCAGTTTATTAGGTCCATTGTATTAAACCTAAAATAGTGACATAGTTTGATTCCTAATAAAAGAAGGATAGAGATAACAAGTCTTAGTAAGAGACTTTGTAGAAGAATCCTAATCCTAATAGGTTTTGGAGTCATTGCATTAACCCTAATTGTGCCTATAAAAGGAGGCAAATTAAGGTGTTAGAGAGATGTATATGAACAACCCAATAAAGGGCATCATATATCCAACTTGTAAGATTAGGGCCCTAATTATGGCACAAGTGAGAGTTTGAGTAATACAACTCTAGTGCAGTTGTGGATGTAGGTCTGTGACCGAACCACGTAAATCATTGAGTCTCCTTTAATTCTTGTTGTTTACTTTCGTTCCTATAATTGCTCGTGTGCTTGTGTGTTTCGATCTCAACATAATCAATTAATCTTTCATTTATTAATTATTTAATTTAATTTTGATATGTAAAACAATCAATTATAATAATATTAATTAAATCATTGGTTTGGTAGAATGGGAAAACGCATCACTCGCTATAAGAGTCATTTAAGAGTCAATGTGAGGCCTTCGTCTAAGTAAGAATTGAACTCTGTAAATACAAATCGAATACTAAGCACATACTTATCACTCGATCAACAGCCCCAACCACCACCACCATCCGCCATTATTAACACCATTATTGACCGGAACATATGTGCCATGGAGAAGTTAATGCAAGATTTTAGTACTTTGAAAAATTTAGTGCAAGAAGAGATTAAGCCACTCATTTAATGAAAGGATTTATATATGTATCTTTTTTCGTAAAAGAATGTAAGCTACAACTAAAGAGTTAGTAATTCAAATTGAAATTTGCATACCTATACATATATAACAATCTCTGAATGACAATTTGTTCTATCAACCTTGTCAAAGAATACTAAGATATAGTAATATATTTAGAGTAACTCTATTGAAATAGGTAAACTTTGTGTTCATAATAGTTCAATTTTTTTTTTTTTTTTTTTTTGAAAGTAAAGGGAGTTTCTTTTATTAAAAAGAGAAGAGGATAAGCAGTTACAGAAGAAGGTTCCTCAAAAGAGTTACTCATAACATTACAAGTGTGTGTGGGGTACATAGTACCAACCAGATCTTTATGGAAAGCTTGTAAAACAAAAGTAGGAGGAGTAGTAAATGCAGTAAAAGTTGCACTAGTTGTATTTCCTTCCTTCGCCAGTGCATCGGCTACAACATTGGTTTCCCTCCAGCAGTGCCTAAGCCTGTTCTCGATCAACTGAGATAGCAACCATCTGCAATCATCCATAATAATAGACAAGTTAGGAGGTATATCGGTGTTGGAAAAGGAGTGAAATAATACCCGAGAGTCGGTGTTAATTTCCAAATATTCAACACCAATATGTATGGCTATTTCTAGTCCCATCTTCGGCGCTAAAAATTCTGCCTGGTTGCTGGATGTGCAGTAATTTCCTTTCATGAATCCTATTATCCAGCTACCATGATGATCTTGAAGAACACCACCAATGCCTCCTTTGTTGGTTGCTTGGATGAAAGAACCATCCACATTTAACTTTAAGAAAGGGAGAGTTGGCGGATGCCATTTTATATAGATAGAGCTTTTAGAACGTTTACCTATAGCATGCGTAATATTATATGTTGTATAGTTTATGAATTCAACTACAAGTTTTAAGATAAAATGAAAGTCCAAATGTTGAGGTTCTTCATTAAGGATAACACGTTTATTCCTATTTTTCCAAAGATGCCAGCAAGAGTAACTAAAGAAAGTACACCAAGGAATATTAATGAAAATAAGGTCATGATTACTAAGATTAAGTTTAAGCCATTCATTAAAAGAGGAATTAGTGAGGAAGGTATTGGCCATAGCATCGGGCAAGAAAAGGTTGATTTGTTGCCATAAAGCAAGAGCATGAGGACATGATCTAAGAATGTGTATTGTGTTCTCCAATATTGTAGGGGAACAATAGCAGTAAGGGTCAAGCGGGAGTCCTTTAGTACTAAGATAGACTTTTGTTTTTAAACGGTTGTGCCAACAAAGCCAGATGAAGGTACTAATTTTATTTGGTGTTGGAATTTTCCAGATCCATTTGAGATTTATATTAGGCGGGTAGGAGTTATTTATGGAGGATAAGACAGAATAGCACGAAGAAGTAGAGAAACGAGAATTTGAGGATGCAATCCAATAAAGAGCATTTGTAGAACAAGAGGTTGTAGGGATTAGTGGGAGAGGAGTGTCAAGTATTTGTTGAGATATATTGGTTGGTAAAGGGTATGATAATTTAGATAAATCCCACCTACCATTGACAATGATGTCCGAAACTTTGAGGGAAAGATCGAAGGTGTGAGCGGTCCTGTAAGCATGGAGTGCAGGGATAAGGTGTTGGGTTTTGGACCTCCTATTTGGAGGGGCCCATATTTTTTATATGTTTTAATATTAGGCCCATCTTGACCCTAATAATTAAAATAGAAAACCCTACTAAAATTCTCTCAGATTGAGTGAAAAACGCAAAGAGAGAAGAGAAGAAAAACAGAGCAAAATTTTGGACGAACAAACACAGGTTTTGGGAGTTTTATACTATTGAACCGTTGGATCGACTTAAAATTTGGATATGTTGTTTAGAAGTCTAAGAAGAAAATTATGAACGGTGGAGATCGGATTTGGAACTTTCTAAAGAGGTATTTTGTGTTAAAACTGAAACTGTGCAGTGGGTATTTCTTTGAGTTCATGATTTGATATTTTCCTCTCTTTGGCTTATGTTTGTTCCAAGATTATTGTTGATATCCTGATGAATTATCTTGTATTCCTCTAAACTTTGTTAGAGAGAACATTTGTACCCATTTGATATAGTGGATGTGATTTAAGTGGCTTACGAGTCTCGTGGTTTTTACTCCTTGATTTGAGGAGGTTTTCCATGCTAAAATTGTTTGTGTTGATGATGAGATTCTTAATAAATCAATTGGCAGCAATGAATCTTAGTTTTGATGATGAGATTCTAGGTTTATGGCTACTTGGGACTTTGTCGGATCGTGGGAGAATTTCAGGATGACATTGTCCAACCCTACTCTCGATGGTATTATCTCGATGAGTGCAGCTAAAAATAGTGTTTTGAAGGAAGACATGAGACGTAAGAATCATGGTTCTTCATCACATTCCGAGGTGTTGGTTACCGAATCAAGGGGGAGAAGTCAAAGCCGAGGTCCAAGTAAGCATGGTACATCCCGTGGAGCTTCTAACAAATGGTCAAATGTTGAATGCCACCATTGTGGATTGAAAGGCCACATAAAAAGGTATTGCATGAAGTTGAAAAGAGAAAACAAGAAGAAAGGTAAAGACAACAACCATCACAATAAAAACAATGACAACAAAGAAGGTACCAATAATGAAAATCTTGTTCTTATTGAAGATAGTCTTCTGTTAGTGATACTGTTTAAAGTATTAATTTGTCTTGTGATGAGAATGATTGGGTTGTTGATAGTGGTGCTACTACTCATGTTACTTCTAGGAGAGATTTGTTTTCTTGTTATAAGGAAGGTGATTTTGGTGTTGTTCGGATGGGCAACAGTGGTCAATCAAAGATTATTGGAATAGGAGATGTTTGTGTTAAAACTAGTATTGGTAGCATGCTAGTTCGGAGATGTTAAACACATTCCCGACATGTAGATGAATATTTTATCGGTGTTAAGGTTGTGTGATGATGGATATGACAATGTGTTTACAAAGGTAATTGGAAGCTTACGAAGGGCTCGATGGTCATAGCAAAGGAAAAAAGGAAATCGAACTTGTGTATTACTCGATTTGTAATTTCCAAGAATCACATTAACACTTGTGAAGATGACAGTTCCTCCGAGTTGTGGCACAAACGGTTGGCTCACATTAGTGAGAAAGGGTTGGCAATTTTGGCCAAGAAGAATGCATTGTCCGGGGTTTATAATACAGTGTTGAAGAAATGCTCTCATTGTCTTGCTGGAAAACAAACTCGAGTTTCCTTCAAATTATCTGCACCTACAAAGAAGTCGGGAATACTTTACTTAGTACATTCCGATATTTGTGGGCCTATGAAGGTTAGGTCGATAGGTGGTGTTTATTACCTTGTGACTTTTATAGATGATCACTCTCGGAAGATTTGGGCTTATACTTTGAAGAAGAAAGATCAAGTGTTAGATACCTTCAAAGTGTTTCAAGCATCCGTTGAGAGAGAAACTGGGAAGAAATTGAAGTGTATTCGCACGGATAATGGGGGAGAATATATTTGACCGTTTGATGCATATTGTAGAGATCAAGGTATTCGTCATCGGAAATCGCCTCCAAAAATACCACAGTTGAATGGTTTGGCTGAGAGGATGAACAGAACATTGGTGGAAAGAGTGAGGTGCATACTTTCTCAAGCAAAGTTACCGGGATACTTTTGGGATGAAGCATTGAATACTGTTGTACATGTGATGAATCTCACACCGAGTGTTCCTTTGAATTTTGATGTCCCAAACCGTATTTGGAGTGATAAAGATGTCTCATATGATCATCTTCGAGTTTTTGGATGTATGGCTTTTGTGCACATTGCCAAAGATGAAAGATCAAAATTAGATGTCAAGAGTAAGAAATGTGTGTTTTTGGGATATGGCTTGGATGCGTTTGGATACCGATTCTATGATCATGTTGGTAGGAAGATAATTCGGAGTCGAGATGTTGTATTCATGGAAGACTATACCATTGAAGATATTGACAAGGCCGAACTAGATACTCCTACTTCAGAGAAAAAAGACATGATTGATGTTGATCCTATTCCAGTTGATGATCCTGCATCGGTGGTTGTTGATGATGTTCCAATAGAATATCAAAGTATGGATATTAATATTGATAATCCTTTAACTACCAATGATTTTGTTGATGTTGAATCCAATGTTAAAGCCGATGTTGAGCATGAGAGTGAAAATGTGGTAGCACATGATGTTCCTCAAGAGTTGAGAAGATATGCCCGTGAAAGATGTCCTTCCATTCGTTATTCACCAAGTGAGTTTTTTTTTTTCTCCTGACGGGGGAGAGCTTGAAAGTTTTCAAGAGGCAATGGAAGATGAAAACAAGAGTGAGTGGATGAAAGCCATGGAGGATGAAATGAAATCTCTTCGTGAGAATAACACATTCGAGTTAGTGAAGCTGCCTAAGGGCAAGAAAGTGTTGAAAAATCAATTGGTTTATCGTGTGAAGCAAAGTGAGCATACTTCACAACCTAGATACAAGGCTCGATTGGTGGTAAAAGGGTTTACCCAAAGAAATGGAATTGACTTTGGAGAGATATAATCCATTCGGTTTATACTTGGATTAGCAGCCAACCTAGATTTAGAGGTTGAGCAAATGGATATGAAGACGACTTTCCTTCATGGTGATTTACAGGAAGAGATTTACATGGAGTAACCAGAGGGTTTCCAAGAAAAGATGAGAGAGGGTTATGTTTGCAAATTGGTGAAGAGTTTATATGGTTTGAAACAAGCGCCTCGACAATGGTATCGAAAGTTTAATTCAGTGATGATTAAACATGGGTATAAAGGGACCAAGTCCGATCATTGTGTCTTCATGAGAAAGTTCTCTAATGGTGATTTCATTATTCTTTTGCTCTATGTTGATGATATGCTAATTGTTGGTAGAAATAAGTCAAGAATTAATGAGCTGAAGACAACTTTGAGCGAGTCCTTTGCTATGAAAGATTGGGGACTCGTACGTCAAATCCTTGGCAATCAAGTTGCTTGTGATCGAAATGCTAAGAAGATATACTTGTCTCAAGAAAAGTTTATTGATAAAGTTCTTCAGCGGTTTGGCATGGACAAAGCTAAAGCGGTTAGTGTTCCTTTAGCTTCTCACTTCAAACTTAGTCAATTGCAATGTCCAACTACAGAGGATAAGAGATCAAGTATGAAGAATATTCCATACTCCTCGGCAGTTGGGAGTTTGATGTATGTTATGGTTAGTACAAGGCCGGACATTGCACATGTTAGGGGCATGGTGAGTCGTTATCTGTCAAATCCGGGAAAACAACATTGGGAAGCAGTGACGTGGATTATGAGATATCTCCGGGGAACAACAAATCTTAGACTAACTTTGGGATGTGAGAAGCCTACTTTGGTTGGTTATACAGATTCCGATTTGGCCGGATGTTTGGATGGTCGGAAATCTACTTCTAGGTACATGGTGACTTTTGTCGGGGGAGCTATTGCTTGGCAATCTAAGTTGCAAAAGTGTGTTGCACTTTCTACTACTGAAGTCAAGTATATAGTCGTTGTTCAAGCTGCAAAAGATGTGCTATGGTTGCAAAAGTTCACAATGGAGCTTGGGATCAAGCAAGAGATGTATGTTCTTTATTGTAATAATCAAAGCGTCATTCATTTAGCAAAGAATTCTTCTTTCCATTCAAAGTCAAAACATATAGATATGCGTTATCATTGGATTCATGATGTGTTAGATGGCAAGTTGTTAGCACTTGAGAAGATTCATACTGATGATAATGGTTCGGATATGTTAACTAAGGTGTTGTCAAGAGGAAAGTTTGCGTTTTGTCGAAATGTTGCCGGTTTAACTTTGTCCTCCAACTAGTTGGTCGGGGGAGTTTGTTGGGTTTTGGACCTCCTATTTGGAGGGGCTCATGATTTTTATATGTTTTAATATTAGGCTCATCTTGGCCCTAATAATTAAAATAGAAAACCCTACAAAATTCTGGGCAGATTGAGTGAAAAATGCAAAGAGAGAAGAGAAGAAAAATAGAGCAAAATTCTGGACGAACATACACAGTTTTTGGGAGTTTTCTCACTATTCAACCTTTGGATCAACTTAAAATCTGGATATGTTGTTCATAAGTCTAAGAAGTCAATTCTGAACGGTGGAGATCTGATTTGGAGCTTTCTAAAGAGGTATTTTGTGTTAAAATCGAAACTGTGCAATGGGTATTTCTTTGAGTTCATAATTTGATATTTTCCTCTCTTTGGCTTATGTTTGTTCCAAGATTATTGTTTATATCTTGAAGAATTATCTTGTATTCTTCTAAACTTTGTTAGAGAGAACATTTGTACCCATTTGATATAGTGGATGTGATTTAAGTGGCTTACGAGTCCCGTGGTTTTTACTAGTCCTTGATTTGAGGAGGTTTTCCACGCTTAAATTGTTTGTGTTGATTTGATCTATTTGGTTTAAGCTTGTTATTTTTATATCATATTATTTGGGAGAAGTTTGTTTTAAGGTTTTCGTTGCGACGTATTTCCTCTCATCATAAGGTGCAAGAGTTTACCCAAGGATCTAACCAAAGTCTTGCGGACTGCCCATTTCCAATAGTCCATTTTAAATGGTGGATACATATATTCTATCCTTGTAGAAGAAATTTCCATACTCGTGTTAATTTTTGGGATATCTGTTGTATGGGCTTGGATGTCGCATTCCATCCTTGTCAAAAGCTGGAAGGAATCCGCTAGCTGTCCACCATGGTGAGTAGTTGAGCTCTTTAGTTTCTTCCTGTGTTGGTTGTATAAAATGTCTGTATCTATATCCTAAGAACCCATCAACTATGTGAGGAGTGAGTACTGACAGATACTACTATTTCAAGTTTAGGTGCCATATAACTTTCTTTTTATTTTTATTTTTTTTGATAATTGAGGTGCCATAGAACTTTCATTTTATGGAATTTGTATTATCTAATTCACTTGTCAAATTTACCCTGTGACCCTTTTGAACTTGTTCCCATATATCAAGCTTTCGGAACTGTTCTTTTTCTGAAAGTCTGCGCTACTTTGGAATCAATTTGTTCTTTTACTTGAAAGTTACTGTCTGACGTTACACGGCCCATGTGATTGACCATGTGATTTATTGTCAAAATGTGGTAATTTTTGAGAATATGATTATTTTTTTACCCATATTCTTAAAATATAGTAAGTTTATTTTGATAAAGTAGATTTTTATTTTTTATTTTAAAAAAATGAGAGTCTACTTTGCAGTAGACTCTCAAATTTTTTTAATAAAATATTTAAATTCTATTTTTTTTCTTTTAAATTTATTTATAAATTTTAATTTTTATAATTTTCAAATAATAGTAATTCATAAATTTATTTTTTATAATTTTCATAAACATTAATTATTATTATACTTGTATTATATTTAACAAAGTGACGTAAAAATCAATTGAAATTATAATATATTATAATATTAATGTAAATTAAATTTTTTTTTGACTTGTGTTTATATATTCAATTGGTCACACACACACGCATCTTGTGTCTAGTACAACGCAATCTTCATTGGTCACACCATCAACACAATTTGGTGTATTTGGGCAAGAGTATAGACCATCGTCGATGTCATCCGATATTAATCCCTCTTCATTGTCGGGATTGCGCTTTACACGATCTTCTTCTATCCCTATTAGTATGCCACCCTCGTCAGATTTTACGCAGTTTGCGGGTTCTACTTTATATGGAAATAGTCTCACTTCCATACCGACATATGTAGCAGATCACTCAAATCCGTCAAATTCATATTACCCTGGAAGATATTCATTTGATCAAATGTATGTGACACGTCGACATGAGGGAACTATTACCGATGTTGATGATCACAATGATGTATAGAGAGTACGTACTTACGGTATGATAGATTTACGAGATAGACATCGTTTGCGGCCACCTTCTAGGCCAGGGGATGTGGAACATCTGGTCATGGTTGTAACCAAAATAAATAATTATTATAATTATTTTTTAGTATTTTTTTAAATTACTTTATAATATATTACATTTTTATCTCTGTTATAAAAGTTTATATTTACTTTTTTTCTCACATATTCATAGGATTTATTTGATATAAAAATTCATCCAATATATAAAAAAAAAATTATTTGAATAAAATATTTTTTATGTCAATATATTTTTTTTTATAGATAAAAAAAATAATAAAATATATTGACATAAAAAATATAAATTTATTAAATTACTTAATTCAAGAATATAAAAATAAATCTTAAATTAAAATTACTTGAATATATAAACACAAGTCAAAAAAAAAATTTATTTTACATTAATACATAAAATACTATTTTAATATTATAATATATTATAATTCCAATTGATTTTTACGTCACTTTGTTAAATATAATACAAGTTAAATATAATACAAGTATAATAATAATTAATGTTTATGAAAATTATAAAAAATAAATTTATGAATTACTATTATTAGAAAATTATAAAAATTAAACTTTATAAATAAATTTAAAAAGATAAAAAAATAGAATTTAAATATTTTATAAAAAAAATTGAGAGTCTACTTTGTCAAAATAGACTTACTATATTTTGAAAATATAGTAAAAAAATAACCATATTTTGAAAAGAATCTCAAAAATTACTATATTTTGGGAATAAACCCATTGACCATGTGAGTTCTGCAGGAAAGCAGACGGTCTGCTGCAGGGAAGAATCTAATTCGCTGTAAATTGTTGATGTTTCTTCTAAGACGTTTAAGTTAGTATCATAAACATTAAAAAAAAATGGAGTTACATTTTTTTCCTGGTCAGGTCAATAAAATTGTTTTTTAATATTTTCTATTACTTTTCTTACTCTACCAAATTGAAGATAACAATGTGCATCTTAGTTTGTTAAGTATGAAGACTTATAACTAAACGATTACATGTTTTAATCATGATCGTAATAAATTATCTAATGTTGAGATATATACTCAAAAGATCTTCATAAATTTAAATTAAAAAAAAAATAATAATAATTGAGGTTTTTTTTTTTTTACAGTGTAACTCAAACCAATAACTTTTTATTATAATCACAGTTATATGTAAGCATACAATATTTATTTAAAAAATGAAAATAAAATAGATTTCCGCTAATACCCCCTGCGAACTGAGATTTTTCCATTTCTTATTTTTAAAATTAAGAAAAAGAAAAGAAATTCGAATTTTCATCATGATTTTGAAAATGACTTTTAATGCATGCTTTACATGAGTCGTTCTTTAAATTATTTCACGCACGCGAGTTGCAGATGTCATTTAATGCAAGGGCAAATTCTAAGTGGGTCTTATAGTTAATATAAGGAAACTTGTAAACCGATCTCTAAAATGCATTATGAATAATATATAAGGTTAAACTCTATTGATATAATTTAGATCAAATTTATATTAGTATAAATAGTAAATTTAGATACTGACTAGTCTAACCAAAATAAATGAGATTTTCTTTTTTTAAAAAGACAAATTTATTATTATGAATGTTATATAAGGTTAGAGTTCGACATTTGCTTTGAGTTTCGTGAAAGTATCAAAGTGAGATTTTGTTTCTAAATAAAAGTTAGACTTTATATGCATAATTTTATATTTGAATTAGTTAAAATAGTAGATTGTTTTAACTAAAAGAAATGAGATTTTACACAAATTAATATTAATAGTTATTATTATTAGGAATGTTATAATAAGGTTCGGGTTCTTTGCTTTGAGTGTCGTGTAAGTCTTAAAGTGGAACTTTCATCTAAGTAAGACTTAACTCTACATACCTAATTAATCATGCCCAAATTTAAATTAGTGTAAGCATTAGATTTGGATACTGACTAATCCAACCAAAAGAAATGAGATTTTAAAATTTTTTAATAATAATATTTATTATTATTGTTATGAATGTTATAATAAGGTGAGGGTTCTTTGCTTTGTAAGTATTAAAATGAGGTTTTTTTTTTTAGTTAGAGTTAAACTTTGCAAGTATAACTTGGATCAAATTTAAATTAATAATCGAAGTATTAGATTTTGATACACTTTGGTTGATATAAAAAAAAAAATGGTCAAATGTGTTGTGGTCGAGTGGTCAACAACCACACTCTTTGTCCGAAGGGCGGGAGTTCGACATCCAACTCAGCCTTAGTGTTGCCAACCCAATCATAGTATTGTCGAATCCGAGTATAAATTATTCGGGTATAACTCAAACAACCACGAGGAAAAAAAAATATGAAACCATGATTCATGAACATTGCTACAATGTCTTGGAGAGTCAGAGGCAAATTAATATCTTTTTGTGGGAAAGTCATAAAGTATTTATAGTATGGTCAACAAAATCCACAGTTTTCTATATATAATATTGTCATCTAGTGGGAAATGGGAAAAAAGAAACAAAAAAATTGTTTTATGTAGAAAGATTGTTTTTCAAGTCCTCCAGGCTGCTGGACAATGAAAGCTAAAATAATTCTACTGATGCAAAATGTCTAACTATCTCCAGTAGAGCTGTGTATGTTCCAATGATCATAATACAGACTCCCATTACCAAAATTCCTGCAATCAAAAAAGCTTCGAAACAAAGTCTCCGATAAATCCCAGAAATCTTCAAGAAGCACAAGCATGGTATTATAATGCATGCTGAAATGCTAAGGAATGCTCCGACAAGTGACATAAGATGTCCAAAAAGTGGTAAAGCCAAGGCAACTGTGACAGTGCTAACAACAAGGATGGTTCTGAGTAAAACTCTAAATGAAGTCTTCCTGCAATAAGATTTCAACCTATTCTCAATAGCAGTAACTATGGGTGTTATCATTAGTGCATATTTGGCTATTGGATTCACCAGTGTGGTGTATATGGCAACTTTTCCACTAAGTTTATTTTTTGGGAGGTTTAAGGTTATTTGAGACTGCAGCGTCGAGCCGAACATTAGGTAACCAAGAATTGCCATCAAGGCATAAGTAACAGTACATAAGAAGAAGCAGACCACCAAAACCTGCAAAGAATTAGAAGTTATCAGCAAGTTGAATTCAGACAGATATGAACTGAAAGAAAGTTAGGTGTCATGAGAATTAAGGATTTAGGATAATAGTCAATTTTGTCCCTTATAGTTGTATTAGTTTGATCTTTTGCGTGGTCCCTTATGTTTATCTTTAACCAAAGTGATTGATCCATTAACAATTTTCCACCAAACCAAAGTGGTCCTAAATAGCTAACTAATGGATGCTTACATCGCTAGCACTTAGATATTTAATGGAGAAAAGACCATTAATGGTTAAAAGTAAAAGTAAAAGTAAGGATAAAAACTAAAAACAAACATCAAGGACAAAAATATCCAATGATATATTATTACCTTGGAGAATTTCTTTTGATTTCTCATGGAAATGTATAAGGTTGGGAAAACCGGATGAGCACAATAGCAGAAAGCATACAAGCTTACAGCAGTAGGAATCCCTTTCCAGTTCAAAGCAGAGCCACTTTCATGGAAGCCAATGCCATCAAATGCTCCTGACCAGAAAACAGCAAAAAGAAGCACAACTGAAGCTATGACTCCACTGGCAGACATGTAAGAAAGGAAGCTCATGTTGTTCAACAAAACTGTGGGCAATATCACAAGGCTAACAAGGATCACAAAGCCTTTTTTCCCACCAATCGTAATACTTCCAATTTGAAATTCAACATCTGGTAGTATATTCGATAAATTGTCTCCCTCGAGAATCAAGAAACCAGTGGCAACCATGTAGAGTTCAGTGTTCATTAATATGGAAACCAATGCTCTTCCTCTTTTACCAAATGCAAACTCACCAATGTCAGGGTAGCTTCTTATGTTTGAATTCATGTCCATACATCTTTGGATTAACAAGCCAGTGTATAGAGATGAACTTGCTATGATGAACAATAACAATAAGCTCAACCATCCTCCTGATGCTAATGCATATGGAACTGATAGTATCCCAACTCCTGTGAACCAGACATTTGAAAAAAGACTTACATTCCATGTCAAAAAGTCCAAAGTGGTGACAAAGAATGTGATTTTCTTTTAAAGATAATCATAGCAAAATAATAATAATTCCATTCAAGAAAATAATACACTCTCAGGTTTTTTTTTCTACTCCTCGCAAACAAGAAAACACTCTTATCTTTTTGTGTAAAAGACAAAAATACCTTCTAACTTTACTTTATTCTATAGAGCAATTAATAAGTATTAGTCATAAAGTATTGAAGAAAAAACATCAATAAAATGAAAAAATATCAATAGATACACCAAAAAAAAAAAAAAAAAACGAGGGCAGTACTTCTCCTATTTAGACATAGTGAAAGTGATTTACCCAATTTTTGAATACATTTTTAGGAGAAAGAAGCACCCAAGCCACTGTTTGAAGATTAGGGGAATATGCTAGAAAAGGGTTGTAACGTAAATAAACAAGATTGAGAAAAGAGTGATAGGGATTCAAAATGATTTTTTTGAGGTGGATAGGATAGGATAGGACTTTGCATGCTCAGACAAGACATACAAACAAAATTTTGGAGGTAACAAAAAATATAGCAAAATTCCAAATACAGCACAAAAGTTTCAAATGCATCATATAGCAAAATTCCAAATACAGCACAAAAGTTTCAAATGCATCATTCAGTTTCTGCATGCACTTTTTTTTGGTTGATTAGGTGAGGAATTAGACAAAACTATTCAAAGAGTATAATCATTTTCCACCATAAATGAGCTAAACTCCAAATATACAGTGTTATAGTCTAACATGCCTTCTTCTTCTTCTTCTTCTTCTTCTTCTAAGTACCTATCCTATGAAACCAACAATAAACCCTTATTTCTTCACTTCAAATAGACTCTTGCATAACCTTTTTTTCTTTTTCTTTTTCTTTTTTCAGTAGAATAGATTTTTTTTTTTTTTTTTTTTTTTTTTGCATTTTTCGCTAATAACATGAAGTTTTCTTGATGATTCTCAACTATAGGCATATACACAAAGCTGATTTAAACCCAGAAAGCCCCTCGCCCAGTGCTTAAATAGTATTATTTAAGATGCATGGTATGGTATCATATATATATATATATATATATACTAACTCAAAGCCAGTCGACCAAGAAACTTAGAACAGATTTTTGAAGAATTATCCTTCGGATGTATGAAGAAGAATGAAAAATCACAAATAAGACGTTGTAAGGAAAAAGAAATCACACTCAAATTCAACGTAGGTTTTATTATCATGAAGGGTTCTTCAACAACACAAAAATCAAACCCGGAACAAGAAATTCCCAAATTTCTTATCAGGCAAAGGGGGGAAAAAGAAAAAGAAACCTGACAAGGCGTTCAGTCCATTGAAACAAGTTTTGGAAAAAGATGTAGAGCCTGATATGGAATCGTAGCCTGCACCGGATTCATGTATTTGCTGATGAGACCGATTACTCAATAGAGGAATGCTGATGGATGAGTACTCATTATCTTCTACTCCTTGATCCATCACAAAAATATACAATTATATATGTATGTATATATATATATATATATATAATTGTGTGTGTATGCGTGTATGTGTGAGAGAGAGAGATTAAATCTAGAGCTTCAAAAACTGGAGAAAGAAGGGAGTAGGCAATTGCTCTATGGCAAGTCACGAGAATGGATTTATTTATTAAGGAGGATTTTTTTATTTTTTTATTTTTTCTTCTCTTTTCGGTAAATGAGAAATTTTATAGAATAGTACGTAGTGGCCCCAACAAGTTGATTCTCCACGTGGTCATTTCCCTTAATTAATGTAAGACGTTTCAAATATGGTCAAATATGGTCAAATTTGGTTTAGTGAATTTTCTTGAAAACGAACCAATTTTGAATTATCTTTCTTTTTTCTTAAATAAAAAAATAAAAAATAAAAAGAGAGACCCGGACTAAATGAGATTTATTCAGTCCTAATGGAACTATTTCCAAAACAATATTTTTAAAAAATATATATATATCAATTTTTTAAAATTTATCTTCTATCTTTTCTAATATTTGATTATATTTTGAATATTTTTAATTAATTTATAGATATTTTGATGATATATTTTAAGATAAAGAGGGGAAAAAAAAATCTGTTAATCATAAAATTAGTTTTTGAAGTGTTATGTTAGTAATTAGACATTAAATAGCTTTATAAAAACTTCTACTAGCTTTCTTTTTTAAAAAAAAATATATATACATCAAAATTTACTTTTATATCTTCTGTGTTTTTATAATATTTAATTCTATTTTCAAGAAGTTTAATTATTTTAATAATATATTTTAAGATGAAAAGCAAAAAATTAAAAAATAAAAAAATAAATCTGTTAAACATAAAATAATATATTCATGTTAGTAACTCCTTATAAAAAATCTGTGTATGACATTGTTTTGTTTAAAAATAATAAGATTCTTTTTAGCATTATAATAAAGGGATTTTGATTTTTTTTAAAAATTGAACAATTAATTTAATATACATTATTATTTTTCCTACAATGCCCTTAAATTAATATCTTTACAACTCATAGTAATTATTTGTTATTTATTAAAAAAAATAAAGAGAAGTCAAATAATTTTTAGGTTTTTAAATAAAAAGATAAATTAATTTTAATAATTATTTAAAGAAAATGAAAAATTATCTCATGAGGAATTAAAAAAAAAAAAGAAAAAGTATTATACTATTGGTAATTGCAGAATAAAAATGGATTCATTTCAAGTTATAAATTAGGATTAAACCCAAGTTTGACCCATTTTATTTGTGAAATTACACACTTGACCCATACTTCAAAACTATTGTACAAAATGGCTCCATCGCAGCCAACAATTGCATCTTTAGTTTGAAGTCACATTCTGGAATTGCAACTTACTAAAAATAGAAGTCACATCTTCATGATGTTACTTTTACCTTTCTATTAATGGAAAGTTGCATTCTAAAAATGCAACTTCTGTACAAATTTCACAATAAGTGAAATGACGCCGTTTTATGTAAATGAAACGGTGTCGTTTGGATTCATTTAGCAGATGTCACTTCAATATTAATTTAAACGACGTTTTTTGTGAAGTTGCATTCACAAAATGCAATTTCAGTATAAATTTCACAAGTAAATGAAACGACGTCGTTTTAATGGCTGTCAAACAAACCCATCTTCTCCATTTCTCCCCTTTTTTCTTTCCATCTCTGCAACCAAAATTTCTTCCTTTTTTTTTCTTTTCTTTCTTTCGCCTTTTTCTTTGGATTCACTCTACATCAAGGTCTCAATTTTCCTGGGTAATAAGGTAAATGTTTTTTTTTTTTTTTTTTTTTTTGTATTTCAGTTTTTCCATAGTTTAAATTGATTGAAAGAAAATGAAGATGAAGGAAATTTTTGAATAAGGGTTTTGAGATTTCTTGAAATGAGAATTATTTTTTAAAAAATAAAGAAATATATATATATATACATGGCGAATGAATGGTATGTCCATGGAGACATTTTTTTTCTGTCTAGTTCTATTCCATATATTTATAGGTATAAGCATATGCACATACATGTACAGATAATGATTACATTACAATATACAAACATCACCCCAACTTTAGTATGTAAAATCAGTCACATAATAAACCTCTTTTCAGTCTTTTTTCTGGATTTCATGAATGAATTGTTTTGTAATTTGATTTTCTCAAGTAGAATTAGGTACTGGTTTTCAGGGCTACATACAATTTCATTATATACCCAAAAAGAAACATAAATAAACTGCAACACTACTACATGTTAGAAGGATGACCAACTCTAGAAGAAGAAGAAGAAAAAAGGCAATTTCACATTTACTTGTATGATGAAGTTGTACAACACGTGTGAGTACAAATCATGTAATTCCCTCAGTAACTATATATGTATTTCGGTAAAAAAAGATGATGCTCCTCAACTTAGCATCACTTGGCTAAAATGTGTAAAGGTTAACAGTAACCATATCAAAGAGTATTGTGTTGATAATGCTTTAATAATCAGGAGTTAAGTTTATGTTGATAATGTTGATATTATTTTTTAAAAATAATTCCCCTTTAAAGAAAGATCTCAAAACCCTTATTCAAAAATTTCATTCATCTTCATTTTCTTCCAATCAATTTAAACTATGGAAAAACTGAAATACAAAAAAACACTAAAACATTTACCTAATTACCTGGAAAAATTGAGACTTTGATGTAGAGTGAATCCAAAGAAAAAAGCGAAAGAAAGAAAGAAAAAAAAGGAAGAAATTTTGGTTGCAGAGATGGAAAGAAAAAAGGGAGAGAAATAGAGAAGATGTGTCTGTTTGGCAGCCATTAAAACGACGTCGTTTCATTTACTTGTGAAATTTATACAAAAGTTGCATTTTGAATGCAACTTCACAAAACGACGTCGTTTAAATTAATATTGAAGTGACATTTGCTAAACGACCCTAAACGACACCGTTTCATTTACATAAAAACGGCGTCGTTTCACTTATTGTGAAATTTATACGGAAGTTGCATTTTCGGAATGCAACTTTCCATTAATAGAAAGGTAAAGTAGCATCCTGAAGATGCGACTTTTATTTTTAATAAGTTGCATTTCCCTTCAAACTAAAGACGTAGTTGTTGGCTGCGATGAAACCATTTTGTGCAATGGTTTTGAAGTATGGGTCATGTGTGTAATTTCACAAATAAATTGGACCAAACTTGGGTTAAACCCTATAAATTACTTAAGGACTCTAAAAATTCAAATAAAAACTGAGGGCTAAAGATAAATTATCAAATTAATTTTATATCTTTGACAAATTATTTGATTTGGTTCTTCCTTAGATATATAATATTTTTTAACAAATTTTTATTGTTTTACTTGATAAAGTGTATATCTTTTTATAAAGAAATTATCAATAAAATATTTTAAATATGCATAAAGTCAATAAAATAATATATTTTTAATGTAATTATAATTTTTCTTTTTAAAAAATTACAAATATTGACTTAACTAAATATAAAAACATTTACATTTAACATTAATTTCATTAATACATGTTTAATCTTTTAATGATGTGTTAATAATATTTTAAAAGATATTTTTCTGATCAAATATATGAAAAAAACGATTTTTTTTTTATACCACTTGGGATGCCCGATATCTTCATATTTAGTAAGATTAATTCGTACTCGGTCTGCAAAGCGATTACAGAATTAAACTGTCTTTCCTATTAAAATAAGAAAAACATTTATTAAAATCATATCATTGTCCACAATATAAAAGAAGAAAACAAATCCACAATGGGAGTGGAAAAGCAAAAGAAAAACAAGCAACTGTTAGGTGGCATTGCCAATCGTGTTTGGCAGGCTGAAATCCCATCATGGGTCATTTTCTTAGAAGATGTGAAGAACAGTATTTGTTTATGTATTTGGTACAAGTTATATATGATATGATAATAATATTTTTAAGTTTGAGACTTGTAAGAAAACAATTTAAATATATTGGTTCAAGTAGTGGGGGAAGAGTTTGAAAAAAATAAAAATAAAATGGTAAAGTAAATATTACCCTCCTTGAATAATATTGGGAGATAAAAGTTTTCATAAAATTAAAGTAATACTTAATAAATTGTTTTCAATTAAACATTTGGTAACGTGAGTCTCAGACACGAATAAAATAAAATCTGGTTATTTATTCACCAACTTGGTAATTAAAGTCAAGAAATTGGCCCTGAAGTGCACTGATTTGAATCGCATAAAGCAGAGCAAGAACTTTGAGTAAATTCCACATTGCCATGGTAACCTGCAATTCCACTAATGACTCCAACACGGCAGCTTAATTTTAATTCAATTTAAATTAAAAAGAGAATATTAATTAAAGTTGTAACATATTTTAGAAAAATTCTGTAAAAAAGGTTGTTGTTATCTTAAGACATAAGATTAACTCCCTTGTTTGCTTCTGTTATTTTTGCAAATGACTTAAATTGGTGGATTCCAGGAACCTCTACTGATCCGCTTGTGGTCAACTTTGTCAACTCCTCTTCTAGTTTTTTTTTTTTTAATAATTTTATAATTAATTATTATATATAAAATATTAATTTTGTTATAATTAATTATTACATATATAAATATTATTTCAAAAATAAAAGGGTTAATTAAAATTTTACATATAAATGTTCAAATTTGAAAAAGAAATATATTTATTTAGTTTTCATCAAAATTTAATTTAATTTTTTTTTAAAGAATATTTGTCTAAGTAGAGGTTAAAAATTAAATTTTGATGAAAAATATTATTGTATTGATTGATTTATAATCATTTGAAGAGGAAGATTTATAAAATTAAAAAATAAGTATTTTTTGTTTTTTTTTAAAATTTATTCATGAATAAAGAATTCAAAATTTAAAATTTAAAATAATAAAAGATGAGTACATTTTTGACTAAGATGTTGATTTGACCATCCCCATTACAAACTACAAAAAGATATATTTGTTTAATACCGCTGCTCTCTTGATTCTATCCGATCAAGAACAAAACTTAAGTCCGTCACTCGTCTTCTTTTTCTTTTTTCTTTTTTTTTTGAAAAAAATAAAAATATAAAAATGTACCAATGTTAAACCAATATTTTATATTCGTCTATTTTTTTTACTTAATTTTATATTCGTTAATAAAATAATAATAAAAAAAAGGGATTTCACACTGATTTTTTATATTTATATATAATTTAATGGATAAAGTAAAATGATATTATAAACTAATTGATGGGGATGAAATCTAATCTCTTTTTTTTTTTTTTTTTTTTTTTGGTAAGTAGGTGAAATCTAATCTCACTAAGTACAAGGAGTATAAAAAAGTAAACGGAACATTTGGAGAGGAAGATTTATAAAATTAAAATTTAATACATAAATCAACTAAGATTAAAATAGTGTCACATAATTAAAACTATTTTGATTATGTGACACTATTTTGTGAGTCTATGTGATTTATTTGATATATATTTTTATTTACTTAAAACACACCGGATTTCTGGCGCGTCGTTGTTGGGGAACGTCATAAAATGTTAATTTCATAAAATTTTTAAAATTCATGATCAAAATTTTAGAAACTTTATGATTTGGTAACGGTAACATTTATTTCATATCTTCTAAGTATAGGATTTCCTAAATTACTAATTTTAGAAATTATCTAGAATTAATTAATTAATTAAGGTTATCTAAATTTTAGAAAATTCATTCTAAAATCGTACTAGGAGATTATCTAGAAATTATCTAGATTTTTATTCGACAAAAAAAACAAAAATTTTAAAAATTAAAAACCAAAAATAATTTTCTGTCTTTACATATGTATTCAAAGTTGTTAATTCTTTTATTCTTCTTATTTATAAGAAAAATGACTCAACCATCTACACACAACGTAAGAAAGGAACGTGAAGAGGATCATGAGCATTGGATAAGGCTAATAAGAGCAAAGAAGAAGTGGAACCTGCCAATTGCAGAGGATGAAAAACACCTACAATCTATAATAGCGAGGACATGTTCTCGATTTATCCATCCCTGCTTGGAGTTTTTCAATGAGGAGTTCACACATAGGTTTCAAGCAATTCGACATCGTACTATAGCAGTGGGGCGAAGAATAGATTGGAATATGACGTTCGAGTTCAAGATAGAACTAGAAGTCAAACATATGATGGATATACGTCCCTATGGTCGTGTTTTCACCATAGATGAACCTACCTATGAAGAGTTGGTTTATGAGTTCTATTTGACTTTCAGTTATGAAAATGACAGAGTTACGTTCCGACTTGGAGAAATGGACTGGAACCGGGATATGAGGGCTTTCGGAGAAGCATTAGGGCTATGGAGATCCGAGGAGGATAAAATTTATGAGAATGCACTTAAAGAATTTTCCGAGCTGACTACAGATTATTGGGATCATATTAGAATTAATGAAACCGCTTACCGCTCGATTTCAGCAAGGACTACAAATATACATCCGTGTTTGAGCTATCTACATGCCATATTGTCCAACACAATATTCGGAGAAGTGAACTATGAAAAAATTCTTAAACCAGTGGGAATTACTATCTACTCTCATATTTATCGTGGAATTTAAGTTTAGCTAGGAAGGGTTTTTGCTGAGATTATGGATAGAAGTTTCGAAACTAAAGGGCCATTAGGATTCGAACCTTTTATCACAAGGATCGCTAGATAAACGAGAATTGATTTTAAGGAAGAAAGATTGACTAGGTTAAATGGTTCTACGGTACCAGTTGATTTTAAGATTTATCGAGAAGATGGATTAGGGCCTAGAGAACCACCATCATATCAGCAATGGACAGGAGAAAGAGATGTGGATCCATACACTCCTCGAAATGCATTTGAAGACAATATTATAACAAATTTCCTTTCCTTGGATATGCTTCTAACCAAGATAGAAGAAGAAAGGGAACTTCAAATTCTACAAGAGCAATTCCGAGAATCTGTCGAGTATGATCGTGAAGTTAACAGTCCATCGAAGGATCCTCCTGAATCACAACAGTCATCACCGGATGTTTAGTTTTGTTTTCTTGATCTCTATTTCAAACTAATTCTTTGTCTTTCAAAATATTTCAGTTTTTCAAGAATATTTGAATGAACTTTTAATTTAAAAACAAAACTCTTTCAATTTGGTAATGAATTTCATTTTTCTCATTTTATATTGTTTCCGGAAGAAATAAGAATAATTCTTTGAAACAGGACGGAAGATGGTCTAGCTACCGACAGTAAAGAAGCCCTTTTAGGGAGGCAACCCTAAGTTTGTTTTCTCATTTTTCTTGTTTTCTTGTTTTCGTTTATTTTCGATTAGTCATGTGTGGTCTTTGGCGTCTTTCATGTCTACTCTACTTTATTAGAACTGGATGTTCCGGAATAGGCTTTCATGCATATTTGAATAGCCATTAAATGTCTTAGGTATTTATCGAGAATTCGTTGAATCAAATATTTGGAAACATAGCTGTTTGATTTTCGGATTTGGAAGTTCCAAACATGTATTTTACGATTCTAAGTGAGTTTTATATATATCTATTTTGATGTTACAAGGTTTAAAACATGTTTAGAACTTCATAATTGCATCGAAAACAGCTCCGGGACATCAAAACGAGGTCCCGAGAAGCCCGAATACTAGTCCGGATGTGGCTGAATGAGGTGCTGCCACGTGGCAAGCCGGTGAACGGCCGCCCAGAGGAGGTGGATCACCGTCCACCGATGATGTCATATGGACGGGCGTCCAAGAAGGATGCATGGCCCTCCATAACACTTTTTGACCAAAATTTTGAATTTTTGCCTATAAATAACCCCTTTTCCCCCTCAAAGTTTTTACACAATTTTCATCTCTACTTTCTCTCTCTATAACTACATATTCTCTCAAGTTTATTGTTATTTTTGTGAAGAGAGAAGAAATGGCACCGAAAATAGCACGAGTGCAACAAACCGAGAAGGTCATAACCGACTCGGGACATCCGTTTTTGCAATTTATGGAAGAACGAGTGGTTGCAAGAGAACGTTTCGAGAGTTTTGTAGGAAGAATCATTCTACTGGGACGTCGACTTGATTGGGCCACCTTAGCTTTGCTCAAAATAGACGAAGAGGTACGCCAACATTTTGCCACTCTACCTTTTTCTCGTCTTTTAACTATCAACGAGCCCACTTACGAAGAGATCGTGGGAGAGTTCTTCTCTACCTTTGACCTCAACCACGACAAATTACCTTCCGTCTCGGGGGTAGATTCCACACTTTGGATATGAAGGAGTTTGGGGTAGCACTCGGTATATGGACCGAGGAGGAGACATAAGGGGCAATTTACGAAACTGCAGTATGGGAAGCACCGGAACGAGCTGAATTTTTCTGGCAGCATATCAAGGTTGCCAATATGGATTATCGACACTCACTGAAGGCCACTGGTGTACCTCCTAGCCTTCGATATCTACACTCTTTGCTTTCTAACACTGTTATAGGCCGGAAAGAGAGTACCGACACACTTACTTTGGTGGAGATAGCTATCCTCTCCCACATTTATAGAGGAATCCCAATGGAGATGGGAAGACTCATCGCTCGTATCGCTCGAACTTACACCATCGATGGTCGTAAGCGCCTTACTCTGGGATTAGGTCCCTTTATCACGAGGATCACCGGATATGTAGAGCTCAATTTTGCAGGAGCAGAACTCACTTTGGCACATACCGACACTGTGCCGGTTGATTATACCATTCTCCGACACATGGGGTTGCTCTAGGTAAACCTTGCAGGGCAATACATTATTCCTCATCAACCACCACAACAACAGCCGATTCCCGAGGCCCAACCTTTTGTGACTCGCAACAACTATGAGTGGTATATGGCATCTCGACATGCTCGAGAGGATGCTCGTTGGGAAAGAATGGAGGCTAAAACATATAGAATGGAGTCGAGACAAGAGCGTATGGAACAGAGACAGATTCGGATCGAGGAAGCCGTGCACTCTATGTAGTTGAATCTGTCATAGATCCACCAGTGGCTCTTCCCCAACGAAATTGATAATGAGGAGATGGCGACATCTTTACTAGACACACATGTTCACCCATCTCATCCACCGCCACCTCCACATGACTAGTTTTTTTTCTTTTTCTCTTTTTCTCTTGTTTTTCTTATTTTTCTTGCTTTTCTTATTTTTCTTGTTTTCTTTCTTTATTTGTTTTTCCTTGTTTCACTTTGTTTCCTTTTTCTTATGTGCTCGGGCTGTATGAAAAATGTGGGGATTATAATGAAAGTATCTTTTAGTGCATCTATAATATGGCTCGAGCTTTTCCCGTGTTTATCTCTTACTTCCTTTATTTTTATAAGAGTTGGGGTAGTTGTATCACCTGCCTGAAACACTGAGGACAATGTTTAATTCAAGCGTGGGGTAGGGGAATGTGCATTGTTTTGTACCAAATTTTTTGAACTCTTTCAAAATTTTCTCGAATTTCTTAGTACTTTTCGAACTTTAGGCTACTTGAAGAAAATTTTTGTGAGCTTTCCGAAGTTTGCTTTACTTGGCCTATGATATATGCTATTTGTTTGATTGCTAGAATCTTGAGGATTGAGTTTGATTTATTAGTAGATATTTGATGTAAGTCTAGTTGTAGAAAATTCCTGTTATCGAGCACATCTATTTTGGTGAATTGTTTGATTAATGGATTACTTTTGGACTTTTAGTTAAATAGTATTAGACCATTTGGATGTTGTGATGACTATTATGGTGACTTGATAGGATTTTGAGAATTTTTCCACTCGAGTGTTTAATTTTTCGTTATTTATTTGTTACTCGGAAATTACTCCCGAGGGGAATTGAATGCCTAGGGCCCTATGGTCTTTGTGATCTAGGAGCCACCGGTGTAATATCTGCTACAAGGGTACTTAAAGTTAACATGGTTATGTAAATATTTATACCCATTGCATTGTTATATGTTTGAAGAAAAAAATAGTATATATTTGAAAAAAAAAGAGTGAGTTTCGAAAAAAAGAGAGAAAAATAAATGTGGCATTTAGCTTGATTCCTAGATAGTTGTTGTATTCGGTTGCCGTGATGTTTGGGTGATCGACGTACTATCTTTTTAATTGTTCGAAGGGAAGTTTGCTAGTTGAATGATAAGTAAGATTAGAACACACACTACACCCAAGAAAATTCTATGATTGGATACGTGCTAAGTTGATATGAGTATTATTGAATTATTTCTTCTCGATTCATGCATGATACATTTGATGAGGCATTTTTACGAGTATTTCACTCTTTGTTAAAGCTCGCTATTTTTGAGAAGTCTGAAATGCCAAGATTTTGTGAACATTTGTTGAACCTAATTGTCGGACATGATTACTTGGAGTTATATGTGGCTTTCTTTAAAAATATTTAGTGGTTTGCTTGTGGGGTATTTGATAACTCGATTTTATATCATGTTTTTGTATAATATTTATGTTCAATTCGAGTTGATTATGATGTAAATTGGAAGAAATTAGTTGGAAATACCATCTAATTACATTATTTTGGTTTCAGGAAAGGTTTGGGGACTAAATTGTAAAATTGGACAAAACTAGGGGCAAAATTATAATTTCTAGAGAGTTTTGGACGATCATGCATTATAGTGCACGACCAACCACTCTGGACAGCCATCCATGGACCCAGAGGCGGGAATCTTGAGATTTGAACCCTGAAAATGTCCGAAAAGCCCCCGATTTCATCCCTATAAATAGAGGCACCATTCTCAACTCTTGGCAGACCAGAATTGCGGAGAACACGTGAGTTTTTGAGTGTCATAACTCAAGTACTCTCGCAGATCTCGACTTTTCATAGATTTCATTTTTATTCTCGAGCTTGAGCCTCAACCATAAGGGATAGCTCTGAGAAATCTTTGAGAGGCGTGAATGTCAAGGATCTAAAGATCACGACAAAGGATTGAGTTGCAGAGGCAGCGAGGATCCGGAGGAGCGAGCAAACTGTTGTTGTATTGACAACATAACGACAACCTTTCTTTCTCCTTTTCCTTTAGTTTTTGTAAATGTTTTCCTTTTATTAGTTGCATTCTATCTCATAAGGATTTTTATACTTATTTCTTCTATAGGAAGTTTTGAACAATTAAGGGTTTATACTATAAATTCCCGAGAAGGATACTATTTGAATATTCATTGTGATTTGAGTTTATCTTATGCTTTTAATTTAATTCCTATTTGATGTTTATGCTTTGAGACCCGGGTTTCTTATATAGTTGATTTGTATGTAATTAAATATAATTAAATTTACAGTTTGTTTAGGAGACCCAACCATAGGAGATTTTACAAATTGGCAGATTAGGACTAATAACTTGCAGTAATCATACTGAAGTTAGGAAGTCTAATAATCTCGAGTTAGTAATTTAATGCAAATCTTAAGGTTAACTTATTAAATTGACAACTTAATAATTGATCTACAAAGGTTTAGGATTACTTGCGACAACCATATTGAGGTAATCAATTTAGATAACTTGGGTATGGTAGTAAGATAAATCAAATTCATAATTTCCTTAGATCCACTTAAGTTAACTTTCGAATATAGGTCAACTTAATTGATTCTTGAAAGCATAATTTGAATCCTATTTCTCAATTCATGTTAGTTAAATTACTTCTCTCTTTTGAAACAAATCCTACATGAATCATTATTTTGAGACTAATTCCTAATTCTCTAATATTTTCATAAATAATAAATTCTAATAAGTTGTTACCGACGATCTTGGGAAAACGATATTTATAAATGTAAAATCATGATACTATCTCGCATGCGATAGGTACTCTGTCTTAGTTGTGTTTGATTATGTGACACTATTATGTGAGTCTGTGATTTATTTGATATGTATTTTTACTCACTCAAAACACACACCAAGAACTAGACCAACCGAATCATGATGGTCATGGGCCCGAGAAATGTCCCGATTCCTTCCATGTACAAGTTAATCCAATTCAAACAATCACAATTTTACAAGACAAATACCCTAAAATATCTTATCTCAAAATTTCTTAAAATAAGACCCAACATCTATAATCATAACAAAATATGCAAAGTTGAAATATGATTCATAGGTAAGTAAAATCCAAACAAACATCAATTTCTAAAGTTTCAAACAAACATAAATGTGCTAAACATAAATTCATTCATGTATTACCAATCATCCGCTATACAAGGACTTTGCAACTAATGTCATTTCACTAACATGACTAAGAAATATCTTAGGAGCTAGTCCTTTAGTTAACGGATCCGCAATCATATTATTGATGTCAATGTGCACCATTTGAACTATTTGATTTTGCACCCCTTCTTTGACAGGTAGATACTTCAAATCCATATGTTCGACACCTTTGGAGTATCTATCATTTTTAAAGAAGAATACAATTGCCACATTATCACAATAAATCCTCATTAGTTTTGCAATGGTACCAACGATGCCTAAACCATCAACAAAATTAAACCACAATGATTGAATTGTAGCTTGAAAGCATGGTACAAATTTAGTCTCCATAGTGGAAATAGCAATGACAAACTGCTTACCATTCTTTCATGAGATAGCTCCATCGGCTAGAAAGGAATAAATAACCAAATATGGACTTTCAAGTATCCTTACATCCGAAATAGTCCGAGTTTGAGTAACCAACAACCTACTAGTTCTTATATATGTGAGCATGTGATCCTCCCTTGCAAGTACCTTAAAACTTTCTTTGCAGCTCTCCAATGCAATAGCCTGGGATTTGATTGATAACGACCCAACATACCGACTGTAAAGCTTTTATTCAGTATAGTTTAGGTTTGAGCATACATCAAAATTAAGGAAGCACAAGAGATATTATTCATTTCTTTACGCTCCATATGATTCTTGGGACATTGGGATAGATTGAAATTATCCCCTTTTTGGATGGGACATTAGACTAGGTGTACATGATTACATTTTAAATATTTCTAGAACCTTGTTGATGCAAGCCTTTTGAGATAAACCCAAAATTTCTTGTGATCTATCTTGAAATATTTGAAGATAACCTTTTGGGTCTCTGCTAGTGGTTTTATCTCAGTGTTTACTGCTGAATTAAAGGCTTTCTTGTTAGCTTTTCAAGTTGGAGATGATCTAAAATCTATGAAGCTGTTATGTGAAGGTGAAATTTTGAAGTTTTAATTTGGTTTTTAAAATTTAAAAGTTTAATAGATAATTAAGTTTACGGCTAAAATTATTAGCTTTGAAAATTTTATAATAATAATTGAATAATTTTAGATAAAGAATTGTTTTGAATTTGAAGTACTTGAGTTTGTGGATTTCGATAATTTTAAAATAAAGGTGAGAGATATTTGAACTTTTTCATTTATTTTAACTTTTTTTCCATGTGTTTTGAATAAATAATATTTATAGGGCATATTATTATTTTTAATTGAATTTTAAAGTTTTTTTTTTTGAGAAAAATAATAATATAACATTATAATTATTTTGACTTTTCTAGAAATCAATTTACGGGATATTTCTGAATATTTTCGAATATATTTTACTATTAAATATTATTAGTATTATTATATTATTAAAATTTAGATTTTGATTTTGAAATATATTTTTTGATAATTTTTTTTTAAAAAAATTAAATTAAGTTTTTCCAAAGATTATTGTTGATTCTAAAGTAATGAAATTCTTCTCTAATTTTCATCTTTCATGAAAAGTTTAACTTTTAAAAGGTTATTTATTTATTTATATAAAAACTTTCAAGTTTTATAAAATTTATTATTTATTAATTTATAGTTTTTAAGTTTTTTTTTTTATTTTACAGTTTAATTAAAATATTTTAATTCTTTTATTTTATAGTTTGGTTAAAAGACTTTATTTCTCTAATTTAATTTTTATTATTTTGGTTTTAAGTTTATTTATGAAGATTTTTTTATTTTTTTTGGTTAAAATTACAAAAAGTCTTCCTTAATCGTGAAAAAGCTCCGCCTTAAAATTAAATAATTGTTAAACGATTTTATCCGTTAAGTTTTGAAAATTTTTTGATATGGTTTATAATTTTTTATTATGTTCTTAATTTTTTTGGAGGTTTTTGATTTTCCAATGAGAATATAGGACACTTGAATTATTATTGATGATAAGTTGAGGTTATGAGTTTTGTGTAAATTAGATTCACAAGATTGTATTTGGAATATATATATAAGAACATATATATGGTAAGCGGATTCCTAAAGCTTCTCATCGGGGCGGATGATCGAGAGTTCAAATCTCTTGAGGTGGTTAGCGCAAGTTAAAAAACTCTGGGTCAGGCCCTCACCCTCGAGTAAGAGTTGGACTCTACGAGCGCACCCTAGACCGAATCCGAATTAGTCGGCCCGTGTGGGTTGGAATACCGGATGCTTACAAAAAAAAAATATATATATATATATATATATAATATTTAGAGAAAAGTGATTCATTTTATTTGGATTGTTTTGACTTATTATTTATGATTTATAGGTAAAATTTAGTTATTTATTTTTTTAATGAGTTATTTTGTAAAAATAGACTCTTAATATTTTATTAAAAAAAAAAGATTATTTTAATAAAGTAAACATTCAATGGTTTACAAAATGGGTAATAACTATGTGATCTATTCCTCCCTCTTCTGCCTTGGAAACATTTTTAATATCTTTCTTTTCTATTTCATTCAGTCTTCCCAAAATAAATACTAGATTTTTTTTTAAAAAAAAAAAAAAATTGATTTCTCTGATAATTCATTGAGTTTTTTTAGCTTCATTAAGATTTCTCTTTACATAATTATCATAAAAAAAAAAAAAAAAGATTTCTCTTTACATATACAATATAACCATATGCCATATATATTCTCCTAATAATTGTAGAAAGTCCTTTTGCACACATGACAAGCATAAACATAGATATTGATCCTCTTATCTTATTTAAATATATTTTAATGCAATAAAATGAAACTAATACATTAACATTTAAAAATTTGAGTTTCTTGAAAAATTATGCAATAAGAAAATAAAATGAAATAAAATAACAATTTTAACCAATATATTTTTCAAAAAAAAAGCATAAAATGCACAAGTTCAAACAAAATCCCTTATATAAAGATGAAAAATTTCTTTTGAATTTAGGGGGAAAATAGAATTATGATTTTAATGTATCTTAATTATTAAATTAATGAAATTCAGATACGAGAGTAAGTTCTTTGTATTATTTGTTTTCCTTTTATAATAAAAAATAAAAGTATGTTCCTATTTTGTCATGGTTCAACACCTATGAACAAAATAATAAGGAGAAAATAAATTGAAAGGTTTAGTTGTGATGTTTCCAAAAATGAATTCTCTAATTCCTTTTTCTTGAAGCTTCATCATAACTTATATAGAAACATCTAAAATGCTGCAGTACGTTGTTAAGAATTTTGGAGACTACCAATTCGATTCATATATATATATATATATATATATGATGGTTTCCTAATTAGTTTAGATTAAGTTTTATAAATTCCTATTGTTTACTGCATCACAGAACGAACCTACGGAGGACCCTATGGATTCTTCTTACCTGCTTGAATTCCTTCCTTCTGAGATGCTAATCAAAGTATTGGATGGGACAACTTCTTTACAAACCATTGAGATGAGCAAAGAGTTAAAGGAATTGATGTCTAACAACTTAAATTTCATGGCTTCATACACTAAAAAGACAGGTAATCTCTCAGGTTTTATGGTGCAGACTCTTGTTCCGTTCAAGTATTTGCAAAGATTTTTGTCATCCAACCTATCAATGAACAAGGGTTTCTTCACTTTTTCTCCGATCAAATTCGAAAAGGTAAAGATTGAAGCTTCTTCTTCAAATCAATCAAAGAAGGGAATTTTATGTTGTGTTGGATACAACACAAATGGTGGAGAAGAATGTGGTTACTATATCACCAAGCCTTGCACCGATCAATGGGAAACCCTTCCAAACCCAAAGTGTCCTTTTTCTACAGTGAAAATTGCCCTCTCTGTTATGACTTCCAACCCCCCAATACTGCACTTCAAAATTTTCAGAATCTCAAAGCCACAATCTCAGTATGTCAATTTCTCTGTGTCTTTTTTCTATTCTGTTTTAGTTATCTTATTCTAAATGAATTATTCTTTCTAATTTGTTTAGGAAATTTGACTGTCACAACTATGAATGTGAAGTATTTGATTCAAAGAGATGGGAATGGAAAGAAGTTGAAGATGTAATTTTGTCAGGGGATAACTTCTTCATTGTTGATAACCCAGCAGTCCATGTTAATGGTTTGGTTTGTTTTCTCACCCATCAGTGTATAGTAGCATTTAACATTGATGAGGAAACTTCTTTTACGATTCCACAGCCTCATTCAACTCCATCAGAAGAAGAAGAAGAAGAAGATCACAATTCAAAAAGTGTGAAAATTGTGGAGTATCAGAGTAAGCTTGGATTGGTCTACACAGGTTTTGACAACTTGGAATTTTGGATACTACGAGACAAGAAAATTAAGAATAAGAAGAACAAAAGAAGGTGGGAGATGATAAAATCATTCAAGAAAGCACACAGTTTCTTTAACAAGGAGAAGGAGATCCATTTCAAGCCAAAAGTACGGACATCAACACAAATTTTTCCATTTCACTCTGATTGGGAAACAGTCCAACTAAGGCAAACAGAATAGTTCCTTGCAATGCAACAACTTTGTCATGCTTCATATATATATATATATATATATATATATTGTTTTTCTTAATTCTATAATATCAATCTTAGTTGCAATGATTTTATGGAAACAGAAGATTTATGAAATTTAACAATACAAGTTCTAATAGATAAAACACTAAGGCAGGGATGACAATTAAAATAGAAGAAATAATGTATAATCCTCAACCATAATAGAACTATTATTTGAAAAGTTGAGCAAGCAAAAACATCTTATTCGGCAATAATTTGACAATACAATACATTATTTTTTTGCAAGGTGATATTATGTGTGTTTGCACTTACGGTTTAATTAATGCAGAAAGGTGAAGTGCCTATACGACCAGTGAGGAAAGTTTATATTTCACCAATTCATAAAACCAAAAGTTCCCTTATCAATTATCTCATACATACATATATATAAATTTAGATTAGGGATCCATTAAAGTAATAAATCCTAAATAAATCACTAAAAATAAGCCATATAATTCTTACACTGTGCATGACCGTCTGAACCATTCCAGCCACGGAGCTGCTGGTGTTTTCTCCGATGACATTGCCGCAGAAGAACCACTCAATCAGTGAAAACATTCCCAAAAGGATAAAACGTATATCCCCAAATTGTCGTATCCAGGCCAACCAGGGAAGAGAATCTCGGCGAAGAAAGTCATGACCATCAAATCATCAGGTGGCGTTGTTAATGCATCGTCACCCCTCCTCCTCCGCCGGTATGAAACCGTTCGCCATTTCTCCGGCGGAGGGCTGAGTAATTAAAAAGCCCAAACCTCCCATAACATGATGCTTATGACCATTGTCATCCATTTCTTTGGGGAATTTGACTTGCTATCGAACGGAGATATGATTAAATAGGAGAGTTTTCAGAATCTATAAGTAAATTTTGGCCTGAAAATCAAGGTGAAATTGGTCTGATTTATATTATCAAAAGGACGTATTAATGAGGCAAATATAATTCAACCCGTGGATATTTATCCGAGTTGACCCGAATATGAATAATATCTAAATATATATTATAAATTTGTTGAAAATGTTGGAAGAAGAGTGGAATCATTAACAAGTATTTAAAGTTTTGGTGTATTTAGTCCTAAAATTTAGTTTTTTTTTTTATTATGAAAAATGGCTTAAATAAGAATAGTCATTAATAAAAAAAAATTACTATACTTATATCTTTACATAAATTCTTTTTCGTATAAAAGGACCAAAATTATTAAAATTTAATTTATTTAAGAGTTAAATAAAATATTTGAGAAAAAATATACCAAAATTCTAAATATTTTGGCACTTATATTCACAAATATGTCGAAAATAATTAAATGAAAACATTATGAGATAACCAAATTAATAAAATTAGGTTTTTTGTGAATGAATTCCCTTTTTTTTTTTTTTTTTTTTGTTGTTGTTAAGTCCTTGTAAGTGCTATACAAAGTCAAATATATTTAGAGGCCTTCTCTCCAATACTATCTTTAAACTTTTCAAGAATAAGTTAGGTCGAATTTTGATTAGTAAAAATAGTAGTTTTCAATATTTAATGATTTTTTTTTTTTTTTTATATGATTGCTGCACATAATTAGTGGCTTCATTAAAATAAAAAGAACATAAGTAGTGGTTGTCCTGTAGTTCAAGTTTTATGTTTTTATTTATGTATTGTTGATATTAGTTATAGAGTAAACTATTTTAGTATTTGATTTCATTAACAGGTAAGCATTTTTAAACCTTTTTTAAAGTTCCACAGCATACTCTTCCATTCATTTTGACTATTAAGTAAAATAATAATAAAAAAAAAGCCCCATCAAATGTCACTTTTTCCTATTAGAAGATTGAAGATTTACTATTACGATAAATTAGAGCAGCCCCCGCAGTAAGAGGAGCAGTCCGTGCCACCACAAGACCAGCAACCACGGGAGGAAGTGAAGAAGAATAATGTAAAGAAATATCATTCAAACATATACTATTTTCTCCACTTTCTTTTCCTTAAATCTTACAATTTTTTGTCATAAATCTAAACAACTTCCGATCCCCACTCTATTTCCAAGTTTTTTTCCAAAAAAATTATTAAAAAATTAAAAAAAATAAAAAGTCCATTGGAACACCTTTCATCGTTATATTTGAGTATGTACAGATACTATCTGCAGAAAGAGGATGAAAGATACTCTCTCCCCTATGAGAACTATGTGAGATCTGGATTGAAACTCACTTGGAATATAAGAAATCTTGTTACAAGGGAAAGCTAAAAAACATTAAGGTAAGGCAACCCAGCAGTTTGGGAGAGTTGGTAAGCGAACTCCTAAAACTTCTCCTCAAGACGGATGATCGAGGGTTCGAATCCCCGAGGTGGTTAGCGCCACGTTAAAAAGCTGCCCTCACCCTCGAGTAAGAGTTGGACTCTGCGAGCACACCCTAAACCCCGTGTGGGTTCGAAAAAAAAAAAACATTAAGACTTTTGTTCGTATGGTTAAAAATTAGTTCTCTTCCTCTGTTAAAGTTTCTAAAATTGATAATGCTTTAGAATTAGGATTGAATAAAGAAGTCATTGAGTTCTTCCAAAGTGAAGGTATTCTTCATCAAACATTCGTTAGATATACATATCAACAAAATGGCATTTATGAGAGAAAACATAGGCATCTTTTAGATGTTGGTAGACCTCTTTTATTCCAATTCAACCTCCTATAAAATTATGGGGTCATTGTCTTTTTACCCCCACACATTTTGATCAATAGATTCTCATCTTCTATATTGCATAGCAAGACTCCTTATGAACTTTTATTCAATAAGAAACTTTCCTATTCTTATCTTAGAGCTTTTAGATGTCCTTGTTACATTGGAGCCTTGAAACAAGGAAGAGACAAAATGCAACCAAGGGTTCAAGCTTCTGTTTTTCATATGTTATTCTATTGGCCAAAAAAGCTTACAAAGTTCTTGATTTATCCACCAACAAAATCATGATTTTTGTAACAATTATATATGTTAATATCTTCTCCATAGAGTCATCTATATATATATATATATATATAGATAGAATGTATATACATTTTAAGTGGTGAAATTTATATTGATTCATTTTTTCTTCTTCCATTCTGTTTTTCTTTTCTTCATGGAGGAATTCTTTCAATCTGCAGTGTTTTTCTTTTGCTTATTTCAAGGTAATATTTTTTTAGTTATTGGCACTTTTACATTTCTTGGATAGCACAAAAGCTATATTTTGTAGAAATTATGTTTATCTACACTACACCTGATTAGCAAGAAAACACACAGCGAGATTTTTGAAATAGAAAAGAAGGAAGGAAATTAGGATCAACCAATTTTTTTTTTTTAATAAAAAAATTTTTATTTTAAAAAAAAATCTAGTAATTGGTGAATTTGGTCTCAAACAAATTTATGTTTGACAAGTTTAGTCATAAAATATTTTTTTTTTTATTTTTAAAGTTCTAAACTTTTTTACCTAAGAAAATTAAGGTCATTTTTCACAAATTTCGTCAAATTTTTTTAAAATTTAACAGTTTATGTGATTTATTGAATAAAGAAAGGGTAATCAAGTCATTTTACATGAAATATATTTTTATATATTTTGTTTTATCTTTTTAAAAAATATTTTTTGAATGAGTGTTGCAACCTTTTTACTCTAATTTTGTAGATATTTCATATAAAGTGACTTAATTATCATTTCTTTAATCGATTAAAATCACACAAATCATTAAATTTTAAAAAATTTTGATGAAATTTGTGAAAAAGAAACTTAGTTGTCTTAGATAAAAAAGTTTGAGACTTTAAAATTTAAAAAAAAAACATTCTAGGACTAAGCTTGCTAAACATAAATTTGTTTGGAACTAAATTCACCAATTACTAAAAAAAAATCCTTAGGAGGAAACAATAGGTTGACAATTGTACATGACGAGTTTTGATTGAAAAGGTTCTTTTTTTTTTTTTTTTTTTTTTTTTTTTTTTTTGGGAAAAAAGAATTAAATCGGGATGGACATAAATAGTTGTGAAAATGTAGGAGTAAATGGTTAATGTTGTGGCCTCCAATCTTCAGCCACCTCAGCCTCAATTCCAAGATTCTTCGTTCTTGTCAAAAACAAAAGTCAAAACGGAGATTGCTCCCCCGTAAAGTTCCTTCGATACTTAAGTCAGAAACGAACGAGAAGAAAAGTTGAAAATACTAGAGTTTCTAGAGAAGAATTCCACTTACCTCTCTTTGACAAATGATCTTGTATTTATAATAGTCTTCGATTAGAAAGAAGTTTCGAAATAGGTAGGACACTCCGTGATTAAAATAAATCTGTTAAAATATTCTGAAGATCTCGGAATATCTAAAATATATGTAAAGATATTGATATATCTATGTTATTTAAAAATAAAAGAAGACAAAAAAAAAAAATATAAGAATATCTACCATAATGTCCTTTAAAAAAGAAAAGAAAATAAAACAAATATATTCCATAATATTTATGAAAATTGTTTTATTTGTCTAAAAAGATAGCTGGTGACCCCTATTAATGGGTTTCGACGATTGAGGAGCCTTCATGACAAGGGACTTACCAATATTGGATTATGTGATAGAAATTACCATTATATCCATCATGGTCGTACAATGCGATGATGTGGACGGCCCATATGTGCAATCATAAATTCTTACTGAAGTATAAATAAGAAGAGAGGGGGTAAAGTTTTGTTACTTCCTTCATTTGCACTTAGGCTCTAAACAATTTCTCTCAAAAGGCTGTGACTTAAAAACCGTGTCACTTTCTCGTTCATCAATTGATTTTTTCGACCGGTGAGTTAGATCTTGTATTCTAAATTCTGTTTTAAATTATTTGTTTTTTACCTGCGTCTCATAATGTCTTCCACCGATGATCGTGCGGGTATTATTATTTCCTTCTCTTATTAAAATGTCATCTAGTTCTTCTTCTTTGAATGGGGACGAAACCTTGAATCAAGAGGAATCGTCCAACCCTAGTTCACAACAGAGAATGTATATTTCCTCATCAGACGCAAGCTCACAAAGTAATACTGACGATGAGGGTTTAAGTAATAATTTGGCTTCATCTTCTTCTGAAAATGAATTTGAGCAGGAAATTGTAGAAGCGTTTGAGGCGACAAATAATCATATTAGCGGTTATTTCACAAATGAGGATTTACAATTCCCTAAAGGAGAACAAAAAGATTATAATTTGGAAGATGTGAAAGTAGTTAGAATGGGTTATAAGAGAGATGAGGATGGTAAGTTGTCCAAAGTGGTTTATAAAGGAGTCGGACGAAAGTATTTTGGATCGTTATGTTCCACCAAAGCATCGTGAAGTTAAAGATTGTCCGGACATTCATCTATCCGAACATAGAGAAAAGGAGTTGGGGGAAGCACAATATTTAATTGTATTCTCTAAATTATGGCAAGAACGAGAGGAGGCATTAAGAGCCGATTTGGACATTGGACCCGATTATGAATTGATTTTTCAAAACGATAGCACTCTAGTATTGTCTGCTCCTCCTGGTTGCTTATCAATATATCTAGATCAATTTCTTGCGGGACTTAGGTTTCCCTTACATTCTTTGTTCATTGATGTGTTAAATTTTTGGAAAATTCAGTTAGGACAATTATCCCCAAACGGCGTGTGGGTGATGTGGGATTTATCATGTTGTGTAAGACGCAAGATGTGCCTGTAAATTTGGAGGCTTTTAGACATTATTTTTACATTTCCTAGAAATTTGGGGCGAAAGAAGGATGTGGATATTTTTACTTTACTAGACGACCACATTCTCGTAAGCTTGATGGATCAATCCACTAGTGTTCATGGTTGGAAACAATTCTTCCTGTTTGTCAAGCATCCTAGCTTCCAGACGTATGGTATCGTGCTTCCCTGGAATGCTCGCAATCATTTTAACAATGCTTATGAACGGTATAAGGATGATGATATCAAAACCGACATAGTGTCTCGATTGAATTCTATCGGTTTTGTTCCGAACATTTACTTAGATTGGCCGGAAAGGCTTTTAGAGACCAGTGGGTTAATCGAGGACCGTACCCTCGATATAGAGCTTTTGTGTAAGAATATAATGCGATAGTGTTTCCTCTCTTGAATTTCTTTACCTGCGTCTAACTGTACTTCAAATTAATTCTTTTTCAGGAGCTGAATTCTTTGGATATGTGGCTCAAAACATTTGCATAGGATAAGATCATCTGCGGAATGCATCTCCATGACCGTAGTGTAGTGCTTGAGATGTCATTCAGGATTAGATGCCCTTGTGTACTGCGTAAAGGTATGGACTTTGAAGTCCTTCGAAAGACGCGTCTTACAATATTCCTCTGTCAAAGGAATAGACTCTCTTGCGTTCCAAGGAACAGAAAGAGATCTAGAAGGAACAAGCATTTTCTGAACCTTAGTGAGGTACGACACCGGTTCAGCGTTGATGTCAAGGCTTATTGTTGCCGCGGTAGCCGAATGCGTCAGGCCAACTAGATGCGTTTGGCTATGAGTTGGAATAGGGAGTGCGTCACAAGTTGGGGAATACATGTGCGTGTCGGCAGATGTGAAATCAAGGGTTCCGGGATGTGCGCGACAATGGAGAGTTGGCGAAGCAGGTTGGTGCTGGAGGGGCACAACAGGAGTTTTGTCCACAATGACCTTGTCGTGTTGGTTCAACACCATCCAATCGAGTTCCTTGATGCGACCGAGCAATTGTCGCAAACTGTTGTTGTGGGAAACATCAATGTGTGCGGAACCAACAGTGTTACCTGGCGTTGGCGTAACCGGATTGATTTGCGGGACGATGGATGGAGTAGATGACGGGTTGATGTCTTGCGAAGTAACAGGGATGGGAGCCAGAGGAGTAGGTTGTGGGGAAATCTCTGGGACGCTGGAATCAACAACCGTGTCCTGTGAATGGGAAGGGTCCATAGGTGATAGTGATGTTGATGAAATTCTAGTGAGGTTGAGAGGGGTTGTTGCAAAACACGATGAGCGCCAATTATGTTGTGACCTCCAATCTCCAGCTACCTTAGTCTCAATCCCAAGATTCTTCATTCTTGTCAAAAACAAAAGTCAAAACAGGTATTGCTCCCCGTAAAGCTCCTCCGATGCTTAAGTCGAAACGAACGAGAGAAAAAGGTGAAAAGACTAGGGTTTCTAGAGAAGAATTTCACTTACCTCTCTTTGACAAATGATCTTGTATTTATAATAGTCTTCAATTAGAAAGGAGTTCCGAAATAGGTAGGACACTCGGTGATTAAAATAAATCTTTTAAAATATTTTGAAGATCTAGGAATATCTAAAATATATGTGAAGATATTGATATATCTATGTTATTTAAAAATAAAAGAAGATAAAATAAAACAAATATAAAAATATCTACCAGTTAATTTCCTATTCATTGTTTAATAGTATGTACATAATTATACACAATGGATGATTCTTTTCTTTTTTTTCCCTGCAATAATACGTGATTAAATTTCTCATACAATTATTGTAAATAAAAGAAATTAAAACAAAGGAATATAAATTAATTTTATTGGATTTTTTTTTCTTTAATATTTTGAGCCTATAAGTTTGAAAGAAGTAATAACATATATTTATTCACATTATACTTCACTTTTTTAACTTACATATATCTAGATAAGGTTTTTTATTTTAGAGAAAAAAAAAGGTAATATATCTTTATATATATAAACCAATCTCAAATTCTTTTTTATTATATAAAAGATATTTTTGAAAAACAGTAAGAATATTATTTGAATAGAGATTTATTCAAATTCAATTAAAAAGAAAGGATATTTTTGGGAAAAAAATAGAATATTGTTGGAATATAAAAACATGATGAACTTTTTTTTCAAAGAATTTGAAAAAAAAAAATATCTATTGAAATGGAAATCCAATCATTGAATTTCTCCCAGCTTGCTATGCTCCCCACTGTGGAGATCGGCACAAACTACTATGAATGAAATCCCCTGCCACCAAAATAAAAATGGAAATTCGACAGATATACCATCTTACTATTCTAAGCAAGTGTATTACAAAATCAGGAAATACAATAGAATTCAGAAACTCAATGAAATTAAAGCCGCGATGATCTGGCCAGCAGAAACATTCAAGTTATGCAGGCATATATGTACACCCACGATTTGAACACCAAAATTTTCATTCCAGGGTATATTGACAATTAGAATGGGCAGACTAACACCACTACCACCGGTGCAAAATTTAAAGATTCCCATAAATATGAATCATGTGTGATCTTCTCTTTCCTTCCTACGAAAGAAACTCAATGGAAACAAAAAAAAAAAACAAAAAATACTTACAGCCAGATACTATATAATCAGCATTATTGATGTGTTTCTTTCTTCAGCCCTAGACTATGCCCCCTCAAGCCAATTCGAAACCCCATTAACTTCTTATAACAGAATGATCTTCGGTGCCTGTGTCACACATCATCATCACTACTACTAAAAGACTCCATCAAATCACTGCTATCCTCATCATCACCCTCAGTTAAAATCTCCAATACTCCACCTCTACCATCATAGTCTATATCATCCATAAGAAATTCCCCATCTTCATCATCTAATTCACCTATACTGTCATCACTGTTGCTCATATCATCTCCGTCACTTTCACCTCCATCATCAAGATCACCTTCTAAAATTGCATCTTCATCTACATCATCATCTTCTTCCTCATCTTCGGTTTCAGCATCATCAGGATCGGAATCGTCATCGGTTGGTTTCCTGCGACCAATTTCATATATCCTAGCAGAAGAATACATCTCATCTTGGTCATCCATTGTTACCAAACCAACAAATGAATCAGCTGGCTCAGTAGCAAAATCAAGAACGCATCGGTCCACAGGAATTGTAGCAATGTCTGAATAGTTCACAGCATCCACAGTGCGAAAAGCAGAAAAAAGAGGGTGTTTAACACGGCGAGTTTGAACAGCAGAAGTTACATCCTCCAGGTTTCTCCTAAGAATTGCATAAATAACATCCCCGCTGGTATTAAATGTTATAACTGTCTGGTCCAAAGATGGCACACTTCGGAGAAGCCTGAATTTTCGGAGATCCCATACCTCAGAATTTATAATTACCTGTACAAAAATTTATTATGATAAATTATCACGTATAGAAATGAAAATCAGAAATCTGTATAATTTTAAACTACTTTCCCAGCCCTTCCAAAAAGGGGGAAAAAAAAAAGAGAAAAGAAAATAGGACCCACTGCTGCATATCATTAAAATGTGTACCTCATTCCCTGCAGGGTGGAAGCCACCACCACCATAATCTGTAAACTGATCAAATCGATGTACTGGACCTGGACCCCGGCGATCCCACAAGACCCCATTCCATAGCAGCATTGTATCTGATGGGCTGAAATGAATAAGCGAATATAGGTGGCCTCGTCCTGATGAGTTACTTGATGTATCTGTGAGCTTCAATTCAGACTGGCAGGTCTGGATATCATACAAGAGAATCTCCCGTTGAGATGTTTCTGTGGACAAAGCAGCAAATGTGGTCCCTGAATTGCTAAAACATGCAGCTTTACACACTTCAAATGAATGCTTAGGCCCAGTAGAAATAGAAGATGAATCCCATAATCGTACATCATGAGCACTTGAAGAGAGAACTAACTGAATATCGCCAGAACAATGTGTCTGCAAAAGCGTCAAAGGATACTGGTGGCTGCTAAAGCTATCAAGTAGAGCGTTGCTGTTGGCCTCAAAAACTTTGAGCTCACCCGAATGACTTCCGACAACAATCTGTGAAGAATCTCCAAGGAATGAAATGCAGGTCAAAAGGGCACCAGCATCATCTCGGCAGGTTCTCCATGGTCTAAATCTACTGTAAACAAACTGACGATCCTTGCGACTACCATGGATGCCTCCATACATACTCCGAAACTCGCGGGTACTTAACCGTGCTGTAACATTTGATGGAGCATCAAGGCTTCGTCTTGGTTCAGGACAGACATGTGGATGGAGAAGTGAGAGAGGTGGCAATGTGGTGATTGGAGCTGGGCATTGGCGATGTTGATGTTTCAGGTATTGCACAACAAGAGAATCTAAAGTCAGTCGCTCCGTGCTCAATGGTTGGGGGTCATTCATTAATCCATGCTGGGAAGAAGGCACTATTTGACCAAAATTATCATCAAAGTCAGCTTGTGCAGAACCTGGAACTGATCTGCCAAGATCTTTTAAAGCAGAATTAGGCGTTGAGAAGATGCTTCCATCAGATGTTAAGGCATTTTTGCGTAGTAGACTACTTGGTGTAGCACATACTGGAGACCGCACCATATGCTCGCCAGTGTTAAGTCGTTTCCCTGACGATGTAAGCCAAGGTTCTTTCAAATCTGTTACCTTACGTTTCATTGGTAATACAATTGGAGTCTTTAACTGAATCACTGCATCCCCACTGGACTTCAGAGATGAAGATGATGGAGATTCTGGTCCACTTATAGGTGCAGAAGATCTTTTAGAAGTCAAATTTATTTTATTGCTTGATAATACTGGAGAATCCTCAGATGGAGCCTGAACTTTAGCCTGTGGACCACGAAAGGATGGTAATGTTAATAGTTTTTTCTTTGAGGAGGCAGCTGCATCATTCCTCAAGCCAGCATGCTCAATGGGTCTCTGTTTTAATCTATCCGATAGAAATCCACAAGGAGTCCGTGCAGATGGCCATTGGATGTGTACTGATGAAGTGTCTTGTCCAGATGCTTGATGTGATAATGATGACGGAGCTGCCAAAGATGGTAAAGGTGTCATCTGAGCCTCTTTGAGAAGTGTAGATGCAGTTTCTCCCAAACCAGATGCCTGCAGGTGCTCATGGATAAGAAGTAAAAGTTCCCTGAAATTAAAAATATGAATTAGAAAAATATCAAGGACAATATCAATGGCATCACATGTTGAAATGGTTGAATCTTTGTACTTCAACAAGAACAAAGTACCTGGAATGATATGTTATAGGAGTAGCTGCAGCTATCGCAGCTCTCTCTATACGTCTCAAAGTAGGGGTGGCAGCGTCAGTAGCTGCTAATGTATTTGCCCGTCCAGAATTAGTTACAACCTACAAGGTAAAGCAATAATGTTACATGAGCTACACAAATAATAATAAACACTATAATATAAGGATATCAAAGTTTATTCGTTCCAGAAACCATAATACAAAGAGAAACCTTGAACTCCTCAATCACGATATAAATATACAAGCTAGAAACAAGAATATGGAAAATCATGCTAGTTGATGATGATAATGAAGAAAAGATTCATTCAATTGCTTTGGTGACCCAAAAAAAAAAAAAAAAGGACAAAACATTAGCGTGAACAATAAATTGTATTTTGTACTTGTCCAAAAGCCATAGACATGAATTCAAATTCAATTTCACTGACTACCCCATCAATGATCTGAGGAAGGGATCATGTCAACTTGGATCTACTATGGTCTAGTGCAACAAGCAAGATTCACAAACTCCCGTCAATTCAATAATAGGAAAACTAATTAAATCATCTCCAGCAGGAAATCTTCCCAACACATGGCTTGCTCAATCAAGAGTAGATTTAAAACAATATCGATGAAAATTAAGGCAAGCTGATTGTCATATGTGAATAAATTCAAGAGAAAGACTACAATTTACACAGATGATTATAAGGGTAATAAAGTTAAAAGGTCCTACTATCTGAATATTAATAAAAGATGGAAAAACAATCTCTTAACATGAAATTATCTTACTTCTGGCAACTCAAGTCAGTATAATATGAAACACTATAGAGTTTGGGGGATATCCTGATGTTTAAATACCAAACAAATGAAACCGATGAACTAACCTAGATTTACCGTACAGTCTCTTAAATGAACAACTTACCCCAATCAGCTCAATAGCCACCTGTGCCAGCTCCACCTGCCACCTGTTTTGTTCACTACCAGATGTCTGATTTCCAGAATCACGAATAAGTTCTGATAATTTCTTGCCAACCTAAAACAAAAATATTATCTTTTAAGGTTAGAAAGTAACATGAAGCTGAATACCTGCAATGCTAACTTAACTAAATCAATGTAAAGAACATTCTCAAAAAGGTTAGGCAGAAGTTCAGAGAAGAACAACTGGTTCTCAACCCAGCTAACAATCAGATCATAATTATTCCATATGTACGGGATAACCACCATTATAAGCTTATAGTTCAAGATATAAACAAGAATCATGACAATAATTAAGCAACCAAATTTGCACTAATAACACATTGAGGTGGAGCCCAGCACCTCCTGAGATAAGAGCCTTGATTGGTGAAAGAAATGGAACCAAGATCTTCAGTTTAAAGCACTATCTCTAACTTCCTAAAGAGAAATGCTCACCAACATCATTCAATTTCTTCAGCATTAATTTAAGAAGGTAGTTACTCCAAACATTACAAAAGAAAGAGAATTATGAGAAATAAAAGCTCAAGATGAACAAGTATCATCCCCAAGGCTTCAACAACAAATTTACAACATACTCCTTTTCTTTTGTATGATATTTCTCATATAGTACTCCTTGCATCTTAAGAATCTGTAAAATTTTATGGCATAACATTATTAAAAAACCACTTTTTTCTTCTCCAAAAAAATAAATAATAAAAATAGTACCTGTACTCAATACAAACTTTTACATAGTCATGATGCCATAAAACATAAATGAACATAGAACAATTTTTCAAAAATCATTTTACTTGTACTCAATAAAAAATAAAGCTACAGTATTAGCATGCAGAGAATTAACTTCAGGAAATAATTAGCATATATACTCTTTTTTTCATTATTTTCATTGTAAGAATGTCCAATAAATATTAAACAGCAAGCTGAAATCTTACACACTTTTGAATTATATTAAACATTATTCAATAATGTAAACGTCCTATGTATGCCCCAATATGCACCAAGCGACTTAGAATTACAAAGAGAACACTAGAAAAGTACATACCAAAGTATAAAGTGCATGTTTCACTTCATTCCAATTTTCTCTAAAAAAAACTTATATATAAGATACGGAATTCAAGAGCACATGTATCAAATAAAACCTTTAATACGTAAATCCTGTTTTAAACAAGTAGTTGATATAGAGCTTCTAGAACCAGATTCTCGTTGATTTTTCTAACTATAGATAGAAAAAGTTCAGTGGACCACAGACCAAACCATTGGCTGATAAAAGTATATGACAGAAATGAGAATTAAAGCTTTAAGAACTTTTCTGAGTTATAAGAGAAAACAGAAAACCTAGATCAAATGTTCAGGAACTGAAGTCTGACTCACCTGAAGTTTTGTTAGTATATGTGTAATGGTGTCATCTCTTGCTAAACCAAGAAGCACCCGGCATGCGAGAGCACGAAGACAATCAAGGGAACCAGGAGGGGTAACAATTCGTGGCTGGAGAAGCTGAAGAAGAACTTTAATACCATTGTTAGCACGAACAGCTTCCCTGGCTTGACGATAGCCTTGCTCAAGCTGGGCAGCAAGACCAGCACACCCAGATCCAGCACCTAATGAAATTCTGCGATCTCCCACTAATCCTGAAGCTACAGTTGAACCAGGGGTAGCAGGAGCATTGCTAACTGCTAAACTACAACGATCTACCAAAGACGATTCAGCATTCCGTTCACGAGGATCAGACTGATTACCGACATTTAGAGCCCGTTCTGGATTCCTATCTCTATTATCTGTACCATTAGCAGCTTGGGCAAGGGCAGATTGATGACCTTGTGTACTAGCAGAGGGTTTATTGCTGATTGAAGGAGGGGGACAAACAAGATTGACTAGTACATTCAGTGCTGCTTGAATAATCTGCTAGATATTATAGGATTAACAAGAGTACCACACACTCAAAACACCAAATGCGATGAAACAAAAACCAGCATCTTGAATAAGAAGAAGGAGAAGAAAAGGAATAGTGCATTGACAGCACAAAACTTTTACCTCGGGTTCAACATAACCAGCACCATTTGACGCATCTAAGATGACGGCAATACCTACACGGTCATTGCTCAATGTGGCATTAACAATAACCTTGCGGCTATATGGCACCAAAGTCACTATGTGGAGCACTCCCAATGCATATTGCAGCAAGTCATGCAAGTAACGTTCAACTGGGGGAGCCTACACAATGAAAAGCATAATAGTCTATACATACTCCAGATAGAATAAATACCATAGAGGAGAATAAAGGGAAATCAATCTTTTAATTTCAGACCTGACATAGTTCCAACATTGTAATGTGCCCATTTGAACTTAGGAACTTGTCTACGACAGGCCAACGAGCCCTCACTAATGCAGGACCAAGTTTTCGGTCCTTCTGTACCTGACGAAACACTGTATCCATGGCCTCATTACTTATATCGAGTGGCTTGTAAGCTGCCCGCACACTAGAGATATTTCGAACAGCACCTCGAATGTTCTTGTTTGGACGGATTGAATCCACAAGAAGAATAAGATGTGCTCTAAAATATTGACGCAGGGCAACACAAGTATGATAAGCTATCTGCTTTTCTGAAGATGTAAGGACCTCTGCAGGTGGCCGGTCATTCCTAAGTGAACCAGAGTTGGTAATTGCTCCAGAAAGAACACCAGATCTTACTGAGGCAGCATCGTGTAACAAATTTAACATTTTTTGTAACCCTTCTTGAGCATCAAAAGCATCAATGACAGCTCTGAAAACAAATGCAGCAGCGAAAAACAAAGCTGCATTTTTTCTGGCAAGATCCTGGGGACACTCAAGAAGCTGAAGAGCCAATTCAACCACCTGCTGGACAATATGAGAGGGTAGTGCACAGACACGCTCCATTATTCCCTATATAGATAACACTTCATTAGAGACAGCAGGACAGACAATATGGAGAAAACAATGAAATAATGTTCAAACATTGACATAATGAAACAAAATGAGAATCTAATTGTCAAGTCATTACCTGAATTGAACCAATTGTAAATAAGCAGGAAGATACACCAAGATATGTTTGCATTACTCTAGGGACAGCAAGCAACTTCTGTATGCCACCACGATCCACAAACACTGCAGAGAACTTCCGATGAGCAGCCAAGGCACAAATTAACTTCAATATATCAGGCAACAGCAATGCATCCTTTGCTGCCTCTTTGTGTTTGATGCTCTGCTGCAATAATGCAAGGCACACATCTACACCTTTTTCGTGTAGAACAGGCCCAAGAACCTCAACATACTCACCCAGAATCACAAGACACTGTATACAAAACTTCTCACGTAGTTTAGCCAGGGAATTGCTGTCCAGAACATAAAATTCATCAACATCCAGATGCTCTTCTAATTCTTTAGCTTTTGATTCTGCAGAATGATCATCAGAACCAATTGCACTCCTGCAAAACAAATAAATAGACAAAAAAGTCAACAAGAAACTGATAATGATGGTACAGGCCAATTTTCTATCATTTGACAGGAATATGTTGCACAGAAACTCGATACCTTGAAACTTCTACAGCTTTAGCAGCATCAACAACTGTAGATGCAGCTATAGAAGCAGCCGTTACAGCGGCCTCCTCGTCATTTGTCTTTTTATATTCCTAAAAGAAAAGGCAAAAAAAGAGAAGTAAGAAGTTGAAAAGTTGAAACTTAAAACTTGAATCTGAGAGAACATGAAAATAAACCAACCTCCAAAGCAGCAGTTTTAACAAGTTCTGCAGCAGCATCACCCGCCGTCTTAATAGCTTCTGCTGGAGCATTAACTGCTCTAGCTTCAGCTTCAGCAGCTGATACAGCTTTCCTTACTATATCAGTGATATCTTTGGAACCAATTATGCATCCTTGGAAACAGTCATCTCTTTCATCTCTTTCACAGGGATATCCATCAGCACTATTCCTAGACATACTTTTTTTGCCATCTGAGACTTTTTTCAGCTCAAGATTTCTCGATAAACTCCTGTTCCGACCTTGTCCTCCTAATCTAATGCCAGAACCAGGAGAGCCCATATTTTCTTCACTCTCTGTCACACCTTCATTTATCCTTCCTTTTCCTTTAGACCTCCCACATCCACGATTCCCCCGGCGCCGCGACAAGTCATCTCTACCACTTTCATCAATATCTTCATCCCTCAAAGATCTTCCACCAGATTTGGTCCTTCCATCATATAGATCTCTTTCACTGCATTTTTCTTCACCTTCCATATCTGTATCCAAACCCATATTATTCCTAGCTATACCAGGTTGTTCTCCCTCAACCCAATGCTCTTCATGTGCTTGCCGACCAGTGCCTCTCTCATGATCCACATCAGCAGATTGATTATCAAAAAGAGAACTCTCTGAAGCATGGCGCAATCTACCCCGAGCTTCTTCTCTGGTTCGCATGCTAGCAGTCATCTGAAAGCTTTTACTCTCTGCTTGAGAAGTTGCATCTTTCTGACCTGTGTTTATCTCACCCAAAACACGGACCCGGAGATACCTCATGAGCTTGGCCGATAATCCAGATGTCAACACATCTTCCACCACTTGACCACCACTAAAGCACCAACAAAGATATGAACAGCTTTTTCTTATGAAAAAATTATATGTATTTAGTACAAAAAAAGGCTGTAGAACATACCAGGCCAAACATACCGCAAGAAGTCCACTTGAGTAAGTCTTCAGCATTTCAGAATCTGAGCATCTCCTTGCACCTGATTTGTCCTTCCAACTCTGATCATCACCTGATGATTTCATTGTATCATCCATCACCCAGACCTTTATATGTTCTAGAACAGGTTCTTCAAAAACATGTGGATACTGCAGCCATTAAGTATACGTATTAAAGCAATCTACAAAGCGAAAAAGTAGGAAGTAAACCATTAGCTGATAACCAGTAGACATCTTACCGCCCATGTAAGTGAACAGCTGAAGAGGAGCCTTGCAGCTGCTGCCTGTACTGAGACTGAGTAACGACTCTCAGATAGGAACTTGGAAGATATCAGTTCGAAAAATTCATCATTCTCCTGCAGAAACATTGAAACAGCACCAATATTATAATATACAGACTGTGATCAGAAAAATATTCATATCTCCAGGTGATGCATTTAAGCACCAGATCTGCCAAGGGGCAAATATATATATAAAAAATGCAGATGGTGCAGCAGAGCACTCACCCGAATAAGACTCCCCAAGCGTCCTACGTTGTGAGAAGACCGGCCATTGTTATTTAATGACGAATGGCCTATCTCTTCCATATACCTGCAATCAGAACCAAAAAAAAATTACATTTATCAGAAAATTTCAAACTTAGGTTGGAATAGATGTCTTCTCTCTCCAAAAAAGATAGAAGAAATGGAAACAGTGTGTCAACATAAATTCACTTTTTAACTGTTTGCATCTCGTTCCAAATATCACCATCCATTGATTGCTCATTCACAGCTCTATTTAGATTGTCCCAAATGTCCACTTTCTAAAATAAGAAAACTTTGAAACTGAATTTCTGCAATAAGCCTCACTAAAATGAAAATGATGGTTCTCTAACCAACAACATAAACTGGTATTATCATAAAGGGCATAGTGGCAATACATATTTAATATGGTTTATTATTATCTTAAATCTTTGCTCCAAGCTTCTTATACATGTCAAATTCAAGATGAGGTTGCCCTGAGGGATAGAGCATCCATGTCCATATCATAGACTTAAAATTCACAACAAAAGATGGTATAATGTTAGGCCACTTGCTTCTTCGAACATGACTAAAATGACCAAGTTGTTACTTCGAAGACTGGGGAAAAAAAAATTCAAGAGTCCACACGGAAAGTCTTCCTTTTAGTAAAATTATATTAAAATTTTTGTGGGAAATCAAAATAGTCATATTTAAATTTAAAATTCTAAAAGAGAAATTTTAATAGTTAAATAATAAAATAATTAATACACTTAAAAATTAATATTTTAAATATAAAAAAAGTAATCAAATTTCAGATAATAACATTCTTTACGAAGATATAGTGACCCTAATATTTTTCTTTGTAGTTAAAGAAAATAGTTTCTCAAGATTATTACTAGCTAAATAAAGATTTGCCAGACCACCAAAACCCTCAAATACAAAAATTAATAATATTCACGATATTCACTATAGACAATGAGGACTCATTTTCTATCTTAACTTTTAAGGATCTGACCTTAATTTACACATCACTTACCTCCAGCTTCAGCATGATGCTCTATTATTCATAATAAATGCCAATGAAAACATTTGCTGAAAGTTACTATAAATTAAAAACGAGGTGGTTTCTTTTATGTGATGTTATATTCATAAGACGGTTTCTTTACTCCAATATCATAATTTTTCAAGAGCCACATTGAGAAGTCTTCTTGATTTCTCTTATATCAATTTTCCCTAAGAAATTTCTAGTACATGTAATTAACTAGTGTTTATGGAATTTCCGAACATGTGATTACAAAGATGTATAAAAATGCAAAAAGATTATCATTATGCAACTTATTTGTTCTTAACATTGGCCATGGAAAATGATTTCACAATATGAAACAACAAATAACAGAAAAGAATCTTCCAGATTTCACAAATCACTTCATAACAGAGAAAGAAACCTACCAATTCTTAAGTGTTATTCCTAGAAAAATATGGCTATAACTATTATGATGCTCCACCCAATAAATCCAACAAGTAGACTTCAGAGAACACCTATGTGTAACTCATGAAAGCATTGCTAATCAAGTCTTGGATAAGAGAGGGGAATTTGAATGAGGCAAACTAGGAATTAGTCAATATAATACCTCTCTCTAGCAGTGGATAGTTCCAGACGCACTTTCACATGCAAACACTACAAATATCAGGAAATTTTCAATGCAATTATACAATCTGTCTTACAACAAACATCATTGAAAACGTATTCAGATAGCTCGACAGTTAATAGTTCTACTTAAACCCTACAGCTCACATATTCGACAAATGAGAAAATCTCAATATCCACCTCAAATCCTTTCACTCTAAGTTAAAAAAATTGGAGAGTTATGCAAGAATCATTTGAGAAGCAAATATATATATATATGAATAGGAAAGAAGTCAATGATTAGAAGGAATTAGAACCATTGTAAAGCAAGATCATCCTCACCATTAATGAAATCTTGTTTTTCTGCAGTTGTGCTGAAAAATAAAAATAAAGAATATCCACCTTGTCTAGCCCCCGAAGAGAGTGGCAGGGTCATGCAAAATTTTGCTTCTCCTCTATACTCTCTCTTAGACTTCCTTAGTTCACATGAATTGTGCAGTTCTTTTGAAACTACTAAAGGAACTAGTACCACAAACTCCACTAAGATGACAATATTATAAACAAAATAAGCGTGAATCTCAGAAAAGATTGGGGCTGAACTCCTCAATGTTCAATGTAAGAGGATGGGTCTGAAGAAATGGACACCAATGGTAAGTTATTAAACTTCTACCAGCAAGTCAGACTTTTGAAATGCCAATACAAAGATTAAGGCCAGAGAACTGAACTCCTACACATCAACATGATGATGTGGCATTATATCAGAGAGAAATTCCCTGTAATCTAGAATTTATCCATAGTTTGACCAACATAGTTCATCAGGGTTATATACAAGTTCATTTCAAATTTCTATTGTTAACTTCAGACTAACCAATTTCATGGTAGTCCACAAAGAGCATAAGTCTTCTTTAGGAAAAAAAATATCATGTATTACACAAGCTACTAGTTAATACTGATAAAGACAATTTGCATTACAATTACCCATTGAAAGATACAATGTTGTCTCTAAAGCTCTATGAGAAACTTTATCAGTTAAAAAGCAAATCAAAAATAAATAATGAAATTATATTGACAACTAATAAACTTACTCAGCATCACAGAAGTTGAATATTCATTTATTAATAGCAATAAAGGCCTGCGATAGATTTTGAAAATAAAGGGATACAACACACCAACAAACCAACTTCTTCAAAACAGTGATAAGGGTTGCCTGGAAAAACTACAACCATAATATTCCTTCATAAACAAAAGTGGCCAACCTACTGGCCCAGTAGCATGTTAGTCTTGGCCTAATTGGAGAAGGATGATTTATTTAGGTAGTGCCAGCGGATTCCTAAAACCCTTCAAAAACCCTACGGGTCACTGTAAATTAAACAAAGCAGCAAAACTGTGCCCTAATACCATTCCCCCACCCACCGAAAAAGCAAAAAAAAAATCAAAATTGGAACCTACAAGGAAAAGGATAGGATTCCAGGGAATTTTTTGAACTAGCCTAACTAATTAACTTCAGTTCAAGTATCTGAATGAAAGAGTAATCTTGATTATATCGACTAATACACACAAAGGCAATAAAATTTCAGTAATGTTCTTCCTTGATATGCTGATATGCGTAACAACTCAGTGAGAGAAAACTTTTAAAAGAATTAGCAAACACAAATTACACCAGCAAATAGTTCATCATCAACCAGAGTAATACACATTCAAATAGATTCACCAAAAACATAATAAATAAAACCAGAATAGGCGACATTTTACCTAGATTCTTGAGTTTCGAGCAGTGAAGAAAGTGCGTGAAGTACAATAGGACTAGGGTTTTCAGGGTTGGCAGTAATTTTATCTATCAACCCTTGAGCCTTCGCAATTAAAACATCGTTTTCATCCTCTTCACCTTCACCTCTTACCTCTTCTTGTCGTTGCACATTAGTATCTCCTCCTTCATCGGCACCGCCGCCGCTTTGATTCTGTTGCTCATTGCCTGAAACCACAGAAGATGATTCCGGCTGCCTTTCTGATCGCTCTGCCTCTCCAGAGACAGCATCATCTACCATTTTAGTCGTTTATCTGAATCAATGAAACAAGGAAGATAACGGTATCCGAATATTGCTTAGGAATTTCACGGCGATATTTGGACAGAGGGTAAGGAGGCGGACGGGGGTTTGCTGTATTTATAAAGAGCTCTGCGAATATAATGAAATCAAGGAGGGAGAGAACCTTGAAAGAAATGAAAAGGGTAAAAGATTTCTACTTAAGTAAATTTTTCAATTTTAATTTATTAATTAAAAAAAGGTTAGTGCGCGTGGGTGACAAGTGCGTCATGAACGCCTGAGTTTTCTCGAAGGATCATTAACCAATCATTTGGAAAAAAAACGGTTTAACACCCACTATATGGGTTAATTTCATTTTCACCCGAACTGGGTTATGAAGACAACGGAACTTACCCTTATTTTCTTTTCTTCTCTTTTTTAAATACTAAAATCTCTACTCTTCTATTCAATTATAGTCAAAATGTCAAGAATAATTGGTAGCATATTCATTTATAATTTCTAAAGGTCATGAGTTTAAAACATAATAAAAATGAAAATGGTTCAAATTTAAAAAAAAATTTAAAAATTAAAACTAAGGGTTTTTCATGTTACCGTGCCCTAAATTACCCATCAAACCTTTTTTGTCCAAAAATTATTCTCGATTTTCGTCCCTATATTCTTCTCCAATTTCACTATTAGAATTTTTCCCCAATTTCTCTCCTAGATCATTACCCAAATTTATCTTCAAAATTTCCAAATATGGTAAGGAGTAATGATACACGTTAAAGATGAGGATGAGGATAAAGATTTCGCATTATAGAGCCCGGGATACCACCTCAAAAAAAAAAAAGGATTTCGCATTATAAAAAAAAAGATGACCGGAAGTTCTAGGAGGCTTAATAATGTAAATCAAGGAGAAAAGAATTCCAAATTTTTTTTGCTTGGAATGGGTCGTCCAACAACAAGGCCAATGACAAAAAGGATGAAAGATGCATTATAAGGCTTAATCATGAAGATGCATAGCAAAAATTGAAGTTCTAGAAGTTTCAAAGAAAATTCTAAAAGTAAATGTTACATCAAGTATCATTACTTATCTCCAAGTAAAAGATGATGGTCAATGCGAAAAACAAGACTTAAACTCTAAGATATGGGACCAAGCTATTTCGGTCATAAGGAGCAAATGCTCAATTCACATAATAAGATGTATGGGCTTAGTTTTATTTTGCTATAGTAGAGTTCACATAATTTTTTATTTTTTTTTTTGTGCAATTAGTCTTATTAAGGTTTATGCTTTACTCTTTTTTTTTTTCTATAAAACCGCTATTAAAATTATGCATGAATTCGGAGAGTTGATTATTACACATTGAGTGTTTTTTTTTTTTTTTTTTTTGGCAAGGTTTACTTGCTATCTTGTATTTTTGGGTAATTAACCCTTGTAGCATCTTCAAGATTTGGGTTTTAAAGACTTTGTTTTCTTAAGGTTCTCGTCTTTAATCATTCTTGTTTTCTAGTTTTTCGTGCACATAACAAACTGATTCATGAGTTGCTAGAGCAAGTCATCTAGTAGGTTCATATCATTTGGTGTCAAAGTTAAGGATTCTGGAAACAGGTCACTACCATTTGACCTCCATTCTTTAAAATAAAATATTTGAATTTGTTCTTTATTTCTTGTGTTCTTATTTATTTCTTGAAATTTTTGTGAGTATTATTGAATTGCTCAGTAAAAAAAAAAAAAAAAAAAAAAATACAAACATAGAGAAAGAAGAGGAAAGCAACGAAACAAAAAAAAAAAAAAAAATAATGAAGAGGAAAAAAAAAGATGCAAATTTCTTGAATTGATTAGTTGCATAATTTTTTTTTGGAAAGTGGTTGCCTAATTCTTTTTGGCAAGTGGGCAAGTATTGGTTTCCTAAATCATAAATTGTCTTCTAATACTTCTAATGAGTCCTAATACTCATCAATTAAAGATTTATTTGTGTCCAATTATGCCAAATTTCGTGCTCCACAAGTTATCACATATTTCAAGCTTAATTAAGCTTACACGACAAGGAAATTAAAGATATTCTCCCTCCAAAAAAATGAGGGTTTTCTCTCTACGCTCGTTTTCAAAAAGCGATGGCTACTAGGGTTTCAACTTTTGTCTCGATTCGTGGACCAATTTTAAAATCTTCATGTCTTTTTGTTTTCTTGAATTGTGTGCTTTTTGGTTCCATTAAGATATTTTCTGGTTTGTGTTGTTGTTTTGGTTTTCTACTCGATAGTTAGGGTTAGGGTTTCTCATGGATGAACAAATACTCCAAAAACTAGGGGAAGTTGTTATCAGAGATGAGGATTCTTTGTATGTTCCTCTATATGATGAGGATATTCGGAAAGGACTAACGGAGTGTAATCAGAGTGTGTTGGCTTGTGTTTATGGCGAGACCGATTTTAATATGGCTGGTTTTAAATTGGCCATGGGAAAATCATGGGGCAATGTTTCTTTTTCAATCCAATGCTTGGAGGACAATCTCTTCTAGATTCTCTTCTCAACCGAGGAGACGGTTAACTATGTTCTTAACTGTGGTCCTTGGAATTTTGAGATAAATTGGTGCTTTGGTTAGACCGTGGAAAGGAGGCGTGGAATGAAATATACAGATGTTTGAATCGGAATATTTTTGGATACATATCTTAGGGCTTCCCTACTTTTGTTATATTGCTGAGGTTGGAATAAAGGTGGAAAAATTACTCTCATCCTGTTTGGAGATGCAAGTGAGGGGGGACAAAAGGTCGGGGCATAAGTTCTTTCGAATGTGGACGGAAATCAAACTGCAGGAGCCTTTGCGCTGTTGTCTTCGTGTGTGTACACCGGATGGACTGATTCACCCGGGTCTCATTAAATATGAGAGGCTCCCGACATTCTGTTTTTTCTACGGTCATATTGGACATCGGTATAGGGTTTGTACAAGTAATACAAATAATATAACAGTTGTTGAGATGCATTTTGGCTCTTGGATGAGTGGAGTGGATTATGTTTCATCAATTCTTCATGATTCTATTCTGGACCCCATTCATTATGAATTTGATATGGATGATTCTGACCCAAGTCCATCAAATGGGGTTGGCGATGATAAAGATCACCATGCTGACGGGATGTCGGTTACTCTAGCCTCGGCTACCAATGAAGTTGAGAATGGTGTGAATTTTGGAAAAGTTGTTTTGGTGATAAAGGGATCTTCCTTGCGAACTCTTACAACCCAAAAATGATCTACATCAATGGCATATTCGGGTTTTGCTATTGTTTCGGTTGAGGCTTTGACTAAAAGACTTAAATACCCAATGGTGGAGGTTGTGGATCAGCCCCATTGATCGCCATGAATTTCCTAGCTTGGAATTGTCGGGGTCTGGGTTCTCCCCGAGAAATTCATGAGCTAAAGAACCTAATACGGGTGGAAAGCCCGATATTTTATTTTTTATGGAAACCAAGCTTACTGAGGAACATTTGTTAGTGTTGCATCATAGTTTAGGGTTTGATTATGGCATAGCAATTGGGCGACATGGACTTGGGGGAGGTTTGGCGCTATTAGGGTAGTCAACAGTAGACCTAAAGATTCTCCACTTTTCTCAAGGACATATTAGTGCCCAAATTAATAATTGGCATCGGGGACAAACAAGTCTCTTTTCCAGGTTCTATGGTAATCCTGTGAATCAATATGTCGCGGAGTGGGCTACTAATTTGAATGTTAAAATTATTGGCACAGTAACATCCGAACAATTGTGCTATTAAAGCTAGTGTTAAAAGAGCACCATGGTTGGGAGAGTACACTGAACAAAGACCTCTTCGAACAGAATTATGGTGGTTCAAGGAAGTCGGGGGATCAGTTGTGTGGAAAAAAGGTGGCGTGTTAGTGGGAGTGATTTAAGACACCTTAAAGAATTGCAGTAGGTTAAAGCACAACTATATTCATGGGAAAGAGCCATAATAGATGATTTGTCGTTGCAAATCAAAACCGCACGTCGGCGAATTAAAGTTTTGTTTATCAAGAGAGACCGTGATCTAATTCTAGCAACTCCTTAAACCCAACAGACAGGGAAGATAAAATTATCCGGCATTACACCCCTTCCGGAGTATTTTCAGTGGCTTCGGAATATATTGTTGGTATGCAGCACAAATAGTTACAATCTGGTTCTGCTTCTTGTTCCCTTCATTCCTCTGCATGGTCTTTAATCCGGGACTTGGATGTCCCACCCAAGGTGAAGCACTTTGTTTGGAGACTAAGCCACCAAACACTCCCATGCAAATTGAACTTGAATAAACGTGGATTGGTTGGTCCAAGTTTCCGTGCTCGGTGTGGGATGGAGATTGAAAGTGATTATTATGTTTTTTTCAACTGCTCCTATGCTAAGGTTGTATGGAGATCGTCGGACATCGGTTCGAATATTGTCTTCTCAAAGGCAAGTTCCTGGTTGGATTATTTACATATTGTGTAGGAATATGAACCGACAGAAGCTGGAGTGGTGGCAAAACCGATTATTATACTTTGGCTACTTTGGAATTCAAGGAATGAGTTCATCTTTCGGGAGGAATGATATACCCCCCGATGTGCTGGTCTAGAGAGACTTTCATCTTCTCCGAGACCATCGTCTTTGCAAAGAGGGGGAGGGGATGACTGGCCGACTGGCTTCTATACAACCCCATGCATGGATGCCTTCTCCGGAAGGTTGGTTAAAGCTTAATGTCGATATTGCGTATAAGGGTGGAAAAACCAGTTTTGGCTTTGTTATCGGGAATGGGTTCACTACTAGAAAATTCAAGATTTGCAACGGCCAAATCCGTCGCAAAAAAGCCCGTCTCTATTTGCGATGGATTCGCGACGGAAACAAAGCGGTTGCTATTTGCGATGGATTTGCAACAACAAAAAGTTGTCATTATTTGCGACCGAGAAAACCATCTCTATTTGCAACCAAATTCCGACTATCAAGGTCGTCGCTATTTGCGACCGATATGCGACCGACAAAGCGGTTGCTACTTGCGACCGATTTGTGACGGTTCAAGCTGTCGCTATTTGCGACGGTTCAAGCTGTTGCGATTTGTGACCAATTTGCAACGGTTCAGGCCGTCGCTATTTGCGACTAATTTGAGTCCTGACTGTCACTATTTCCAACCGATTTGCGACGGTCTTGGCCGTAGATATTTGTGACCGATTTGCGACGGTCCTGGCCGTCGCTATTTTCTTTTATCAAATTTTAATAAATTCATTTTTAATTTAATAATTTTATATAATTATTTATTAAATACCTGCAAATTTATTTAAATATATAAAAAAAACCATATACAAAACATAAATAAAACATTACGCACTCTAAAATGTCATTATACTAACAATATATAAATTTTATACAACAAAACATTCTAAAATGTCAGTGTGCTATTAATATATAATTTTCATACAACAAAACATCATAAGAAGTCATTGTACTATTCACAAAAAAAAAAGAAGTCATTGTACTAATAATATATAAAGTTCATACAACAAAACATTCTAAATACAATACAATGGTAATCAAGAAGAGCCCCGTCGATCATGATAGATTTTCAGCTAAAGTATGATCATTACCTTCATCATGAATAAGATTCGATGGAACTGGTGGTAATGGTGATGATTCATCACGTTCCGCAATCTGCTTTAAATAACTGCGAATATCTTCAATTGTACCATCCTTCTCCTTAACATTTTCTTCCAATTCAGCTACTTTGTTTGCTACCTCAATCATTGTTGGTGTAGTAGTTGTAAGCTCGTTTAATTGAGACTTTACTTGAGGAGATTCTGATCCCAAGCCAAAAGCTATATCTTTTTTTAAACCACCACATGCCTCAACAAACAATTGTTTATCAGTAGGAATTGTAGAACTCTCGACCGAGGATGATGAAACATGTGAATAATGCTCTTTAAGTCGAACAACGTCCTCCTAAAAAAATGTGTATATACATAATTAAAATGACGTGAGAAAAAAATATATATTTATATAAATATGAGGACATGCATAAAAACCAATCAGATTAATGCTAGAAATAAATATAAACAGTAATCATGATATAAATGTCGAATAGAATATTACCACTGCCTTCTTGGAGCGTTCATTGATAAACTCGCCCTTGTTTGGACCAGATTGAAATACATGCAAACGTTGAAAAAATTCGTTATAGTCAAAATTTGGTCCCTATTCTTGTCGTTGTAGTACTCAAAAAAAGAGAAGAAAAATATCATCAGTAACAATCCAACAAAAGCACAAATATAACTATACATTAAGCATCTAATCCAACAAAAACACACTTACAACTATACTAAGAGTATCCAATCTAATAAAATAACAATTACAACTATACGTAAAAAACAAATCATGGAACAATGGACTACATTCATCTATCAACATCATATCAATCAAATCTCAAGTTCAAAAATAAATTCAATTCAACGACAAAACCACAACGAACTAGAACTTCCAAAACCAAATAAACTAAAATGATTTCATACAAAATATGAGGAAATATATATATACACAAAGCCTTATAAACGTCGAGAAAATTAATTACTAACCGCACGATCTTCATGTTCGGTAAAGGAAATTGATCCACCGGTATGGGTAGGACCAGCTAAAGACCTGTTTCTTCCAATGGTGGACTAAATATGGAATTAATGCTGATATTTTACCAAGTAATAAAATGAATAGATTTGTGGACTTTATGAAAAGCCCAACCAAGGGATTATCCAGTATTGAAAAAGAAATGATGTTCTTCTTTAAGATAAGATTTCCATGGATCATGAGATGAGAATTTTCCAAAACAACCAATGAATATAATCATCGGATGTTATCAAGAATAACCCGAATTAAATGGTGGAAACAGTATGATGAGACCAAAGTCAACAATTCACAAACAACATCAACATAATCACAAAAGATGGCCCGTTTAAAGGAATTCCAAGAAGTCAAGAAAAATTTGGAGAAAGTTTATCAAGCCTTATCGGAAGAGTCTAATTCAATGGATGATTTAGATATGGGAGGATATGCACAAAGTCCTACTCATTTTAGCCGATAAAATGATTGATGCCACTAGATATCTAATTGCAACATTAACAGATGTTTTGATGAATAATAATTACATGATCGGACGACTGAGAGAAGCCCAACAAGAAAATCAAGCGTTAAAGGAAATAAAGTATCTAAATGAACAACAAATTCAACGGATGACCGACAGATTATCTTTCTCTGAACAAACAATCCAATCTTTAGAACAACAAATAATGGATATGGAACAACTCATCGACAGACAACAAGTGGAAAGCACTAGAAGACGACAAAAATGATGGTTTACTTTACCAAAGTTTACATTATTTGAGCTACTTTATTAAAGTTTGCATTATTGTACTTTACTTTATTAAAGTTTACATTATTTAAAGTTTATCTTTACTTTACGAAAAGTATGTATTATTGGCATATGATGTAAGCTAGAATGTGAATTCTCTATTTAAAGAGAAGATATGAAATGAAATAATCAGATTTCAAATTATTAGTTTATTTCTCTCTCTAAAAAGCTTTCAAACAAGTGTAAGTTTATGTATCTCTAAGTTCATCATTTTCTATCATTACACTCGAAAGATTTAACGCATGAATCTAATGAAATTCAAATGGTGGACATTGATGAAAATCAAACTGAGAATTTGACAGCAGAGGTTGAAGATGAGGTTGAATATTGGACAACTGATTTTGAAACTAATGAAATTGATGATGATTCTTTATCGGATGATGATCCTTTATCACATGAAGATCCTTCATTAGATGAAGATCCTTCATTAGATGAAGATTTTTAATTAGATGATGATTTTAAGCATTGTTAGTATTATTACCTTTGTATTATTTTATTTATTATAATATTAAATGGATAATATTATAATATTATAATATTGATATTATTAATCTTTAACTTTGTATTTGCAGGAATGAGTGATAATATGCATACCCCGTCTAATCCGAGAATACTTGCACCTCAAGAAAGTCCAAGTCCCGACATGCGGGATAATGTACATTTGTGTTCAAGGCATTCATCGGTTGATTCAACTACTATTTCCACACAAACTTCAGATTCTCGACCACGAGGTTTTGGGTATTTAGAACTTTCTTAACTTATAAATATACTTTTAAATGATTTATTACTTTTGTTTGATTAAATCAATGTCTACTTACTTTTATTTCTTGTCTATTTCTTGCATTATCTTTGATCTTTTGGATATATCTTGAATTTTGGTTCTTCTTGATTGATTTGATTCTTTTAGTTGAGTAATTTCATTTCTTTTTAGCCTATTTTGATTTCTACTTGAGTTGATTATTATTGATCTTAGAATGTTCTTGTTCTTGTTTTAGTACTTGTCTTAGAATTTTGAGTTCTTAGAGATTTATTTTCAATTCATGTCTTATTTCATGTTCTTAGGATTCCTTTTATCTAGTTGATTTTCTTGATTAGATGCCTTTAGTTTCATGTTTTTTGGCATGATCTTATTAGTCTTTTGGATAGTTTAGATTCCTTAGCACTTCCTTAGTTTAGTTTATAGTTCTTAACTTAGTTATTTCCATGTTCAATTAACTTTTGCATGCTTTTCATTTTGAATTCTTCCATCCTCCATTTTTTATTCTTTAAATTACTTCAGTGCATACTTCTTTAATTCATTTCTTCACTTAACTAATATCACAAATCCTTTAAGTAAGATAGAAAATAAGATTGAACCAGGAAGATTATCAAATATTACTGAATATAGTAATGGATCTGTAGAAATTAATTTTACTAAAAGACAATTATCTCAAAGATTTAATCCTTCAACTTCTTATCAAGAACCTCAAGATAGAACAAAATTACATAATGTAAATTTTGATAATCCTATTCCTCAACCAGTTTATTCTTTTAATAATAAACAGGAATTTGATGTTTAATCTAGTTATGAACCTACAGCTAGTCAAATGAAACCCGACTTACCTTCACTTTAAATGCTATTTTTTCAGATGATTGGGAAATTGATAAAACTTTATTACGAAAATGGTTTTATGATAGTAAAAATGATGTTAAAAGAACTTGGTTTTTTAACAAATTCCCCCCTCCGGAGAGAGATCATATCGGAACACTTTGGTATAATGAAATGACTAATTTACAAATTCATCTTGAATTTTTTGCTTGGTTAGATAGATATTTAAAAAACCAACAACAATGGAAACAACGGGAAAAATCTAACAATTATGATATTCAACAGTCTATTAATATGATACAATCTAGTAATTCTAATAAAGAACCTTTAGAAGAACATAATTTGGATATTAATGGAATTATAGTTAAAGCCAGTCCCTATAAAACAATAAGTCAAAATATTAATAAAGAATTACAACCAACATTAAAGGATATAGATAAAATATATCAACAAAATAATTATACAAATCATAAATTAAATAACTTAGCTAGTAAAATTACTAAATTAGATAGTAATTCAAAAAATAAATTTACTCCCAGAGAAGAACAACCTTTATTTAGATTAGAAGAAAATCATTCATTTACTATTTAATAATGATACTGCTATATTAAAAGAAATAACTAAAAAATTAGAAAGTTTAAATATAAAGAAAAATAAAACTATTAATACATTAAAAGAAGATAATAGTTCGGATAATGAACTTTAACCATTAATAAACTAAATAGGAAGAAATATACTCTGGTAGACATATTCCGATTCTAGAACAAAAAATTATTATCCTCGACCTTCATTTCCCGACACTCAATTTGAAGAAGAAAGAAATCAATTTAATTATAACCCTAATACTTTATATGATTGGAATTTAGATGGTTTAACTGAATGGAAAACATATAATGTATTAAATGAAATGGGAAAAACAATATCTGCATATAAGTCAATAGCTAAAAATGATTTTGAAGCTACTGAAATGGTAATAGCAGGATTTACTGGAATGCTTAAAGGATGGTGAGACAATTATTAACTGAAGAAGATAGGCATAGAATTAAAACAACAACTAAACAAGTAATTACTAATACTGAATCAACATTTAGTATGATAACTTATACAAATATACCCGATGCTTCTAAAATCGGAAATTACTTGACGAGTATAATAGTTAAATTATATTTGTACAAAAAATTTAATTATACCATTTAGTTGAAACTCTTCAACCTCTGTACAAAAAATTTAATTATACTTGTAAAACCTCTGTATAAATATACCATTTAATTAAAAATTTAAGAATTATAATTGAACCTATGTACAAAAGATTAAAAAAGAATATTGTCCCTTGGACAGATGAACATACTAACATAGTAAAACAAGTTAAAAAAATTGTTAAATCACTACCTTGTCTGGGAATACCTCATCCGGATGCTCTTATGGTTGTCGAAACGGATGCATCCGAGCTCGGCTATGGCGGTATCCTAAAACAGAAACTTCCTGATCGGACTACTGAACAGTTAGTAAGATTTCATTTTGGTATTTGGATTTCTTCACAGAAAAATTATTCTACTATTAAAAAAGAAATTTTATCTATAGTTTTATGTATTAAAAAATTCCAAGATGATTTAATCAATAAAACATTTTTATTACGAATTGATTGCAAATCTGCAAAAGATGTTTTAGAAAAAGATGTTAAAAATCTAGTTTCTAAACAGATTTTTGCTAGATGGCAAGCCATTTTATCAGCTTTTGATTTTTCTATAGAATTTATTAAAGGTGAAAATAATTCTCTACCCGATTATCTAACCAGAGAGTTTTTACAGGGTTACAATGAGTAATTTCCTACCAAAGTATAAATCGGATCAAAACAGATTTCAACCTTTAGTAGATGCATCTTCTTCAAACCTAAGATCAAGAACTATTAATCAAACCATTGTTCCATTCAGACCTCATTCACCTTCTAGTCCATCACAAATGTCACTTAGACCATTTACCAACTCTACAGTTTCACCTACTTTTTATAAAGATCTTTTTCAATCCAATTTAACTGAGTTTCCCACTTTATCTCCAACAACAAGGTCTTCAATAAAACAGCCTACTTCACAAACTAAAGAAGGAGAATGGTTTGAAAAAGAGTCGTTTTCCCTATTGTTGAGCTAGAAGATGAACATGCTAATAGAAGTTATAAAGAATTGTTTGAGTTATATTTTACAAAGATTTCTTCTATGCTGCGACCAATCGGATGAAGACTCAAGACTGGTATGAGGCAATTCTTATTTTTACTGAGTCTGTGGAAATTGAGCATACCATGAAAGAAGACAGAGATAGACCAGGATGTGAATTTATATCATTCTCTAAGTGCAAGATTAAACAGATTCATTCAATGAAGACCTGACGTGTTCCGACATTAGTAGCATCAATTACATTTCCAACAGATTCAAATATGATCCCACAAAGTTTCAATTATTATGATTATATGGCTGCCTGGAGACAATTCTTATTGGTCGGGCCATTCACCCATACTTGATTTTTCCAAATTAAAACAGATGTTCCAGATCTGTTACCAATGTGGTTTACAACATGGTGGTCCAGATTTGGTATATGTGCTCATATTTTACCTACTGAAAAACTTATCCGATTAAATGAATTTATGAAAACTCCTACAAAAGGATTATGTGATATCGAGAAAGAATTAATGTTCTTTTTCAAAGTCCGTTTTCCTTGGATCCTCGAATGGGAATTCAATAAGATGACTGATGAATCAAATCAAAGTACATTAACCAGGGTTACAAAGGTCAAATGGTGGAAGCGATTTGATGAACAGAAAATGAAATATTCACCAACAATATCACAAAAGTTAACCAGGATGAAGGATCTGGAAGAAATTAAGAAAAATCTTGAAAAGGTTTATCAACAGATCCAAACAGAAGAATCTTCAAAAGATTATGATTTAGGAGGCTATGCTCAAAGTCCTTCGCATTTCAGCAGATAAAAATGGAAAATCTTACTGCTATTTTAACTGAAGTTTTGATTAATAATAATTATCTAGTCAGACAATTAAGGGAAGCACACAGACAAGTTCAAGCCTTACAAGAAATAAAAGCTCAACATGAACGAAGAATTCAACATTTAACCGACAGATTATCTTTATCCGAACGAGCCAATCAATCTTTGATACAAGAGCCTTTCGACCTTGAACAAGAACTTATCAACAGACAAGACAAAGATAGCTCAAGCCGAAGACGACAAAATTAAACAAAATGTGATGTTTGCTTTATTAAAGTTACTTTATGTAAAGTAGAATTATTTGATCTTATCGTTTATTCTCAATTATTAAAATGATGTAAGCCATGATGTAAGTAGTATAGAATTTTAGCTCTATTTAAAGGAGCTTGTAAACCGATGTAATCAGAGTTCAGTTTGAATATTTACAGTTAATGTTTTTAATATATTCTCATCGGTTAAATCAACAATAAAGTTTGGATAACAGTTACTATAAATTGGTCCATTAGCTATATTTGATTCAAGAACTGCAAGTAAGGAATGATCAAATTTTGTATGCCTAGCATCTCTTAATAGTACTAAAACTGGTATATCTAAACCTAATCGAAACATTGGTTTAAGAGCAATTTGTACAAGTCCAATATGCAAAAATCTGTATTTCTTACGATGATGTAATATACTTTCTTTAGACAATAAACATATAGTTTCACATTCATTCTTGATAGAAAACGTATGCTCAGAAGTTTTGATAGCATAATCAGTAAATAAATCAAAAGATCCTTTTTGATAAAAAGTAGAAATATCTATTTTAGGGATACTCCAATTATGTAAATCTTGTTCAATTTTAGATATATTAATCTCAGTAGTATTAACCTCGAAGTAGACGACTCTATATCATTAGATTCCGGATTAAGTTCATTATCATTACCTATATTTTTCTTAAACAAACTTAAAGCTCTAGACATCATTTTATATAATTACTTACGATGAGCTGAAGTTTTACAACCACTTTTGTCGGGACCACCTCTCTTAGGCTGACCAACGGACTCACTGCGCTGACCAACGGACACCTGCTGCATAAACTCATTTGATCGCAAATAGTAATATAAAACTCTGTTTTGAAACTAAAAGGTTTGTTTGAAAATCTTGGCTTTGATACCATTTAGTTGAAACTCTTGAACCTCTGTACAAAAAATTTAATTATACTTGTAAAACAAATATACTCGTACAAATATACCATTTAATTATAATTTAACTATTATACTCGTCAAGTATACCAAAAGATCAAAGATAATGCAAGAAATAGACAAGAAATAAAAGTAAGTAGACATTGATTTAATCAAACAAAAGTAATAAATCATTTAAAAGTATATTTATAAGTTAAGAAAGTTCTAAATACCCAAAACCTCGTGGTCGAGAATCCGAAGTTTGTGTGGAAATAGTAGTTGAATCAACCGATGAATGCCTTGAACACAAATCTTATTATCCCGCATGTCGGGACTTGGACTTTCTTGAGGTGCAAGTATTCTCGGATTAGACGGGGTATGCATATTATCACTCATTCCTGCAAATACAAAGTTAAAGATTAATAATATCAATATTATAATATTATCCATTTAATATTATAATAAATAAAATAATACTAACAATGCTTAAAATCATCATCTAATTAAAAATCTTCATCCGATGAAGGATCTTCATGTGATAAAGGATCATCATCCGATAAAGAATCATCATCAATTTCATTAGTTTCAAAATCAGTTGTCCAATATTCAACTTCATCTTCAACCTCTGCTGTCAAATTCTCGGTTTGATTTTCATCAATGTCCACCATTTGAATTTCATTAGATTCATGCTTTAAATCTTCCGAGTGTAATGATAGAAAATGATGAACTTAGAGATACATAAACTTACACTTGTTTGAAAGCTTTTTAGAGAGAGAAATAAACTGATAATTTGAAGTCCGATTATTTCATTTCATATCTTCTCTTTAAATAGAGAATTCACATTCTAGCTTACATCATATGCCAATAATACATACTTTTCGTAAAGTAAAGATAAGCTTTAAATAATGTAAACTTTAATAAAATAAAGTACAATAATGCAAACTTTAATAAAGTAGCTCAAATAATGTAAACTTTGGTAAAGTAAACCATCATTTTTGTCGTCTTCTAGTGCTTTCCCCCTGTTGTTTATCGATGAGTTGTTGTTCCATATCCATTATTTGTTGTTCTAAAGATTGAATTGTTTGTTCAGAGAAAGATAATTTGTCGGTCATCCGTTGAATTTGTTGTTCATTCCGATACTTTATTTCCTTTAACGCTTGATTTTCTTGTTGGGCTTCTCTCAGTCGTCCGATCAAATAATTATTATTCATCAAAACATCTGTTAAGGTTGCAATTAGAGATCTAGTGGCATCAGTCATTTTATCGGCTAAAATGAGTAGGACTTTGTGCATATCCTCCCATATCTAAATCATCCATTGAATTAGACTCTTCTGATAAGGCTTGATAAACTTTCTCCAAATTTTTCTTGACTTCTTGTAATTCCTTTAAACGAGCCATCTTTTGTGATTCTGTTGACTTTGGTCTCATCATACTGTTTCCACCATTTAATTCGGGTTACTCTTGATAACATCTGATGATTATATTCATTGGTTGTTTTGGAAAATTCTCATCCCATGATCCATGGAAATCTTATCTTAAAGAAGAACATCATTTCTTTTTCAATATTGGATAATCCAATTATACTATGCTAATCCAAGTTCTAACAGATTTCAAGCCTTGGGTGGATCTTCTTCCCCGAGACCTAAACAAACACTCGTTCCATACCGACCTCAATCACCTCAAATATCAACTCAGTCACCCTTGTCATATAAAAATTTATTCTCTACAAAATTAGCAGACTTTCTTTCCTTACCCTCACCTTCAACAACAACCTCATCATCCAAACAACCAACATCTTCAACACAATATAATTGGATTGAAAACTTACATCTCCCGTGATAGAAATTGATGAAGAACATGATAACAAAAGCTACAAAGAGTTATTTGATCTCTATTTTTTCAAGAATCAATATTATGCGTCCGATAATCCTATGAAAACCAGAGAGTGGTATGAAGCCATACTGATTTTCACTGAATCCATTGACATTGAACATAATATGAAAGAATACCGTGATCATCCAAGACAAGAGTTTATTTCTTTTTCAAAATGCCGGATTAAACATATTCATTCCATGAAAACCTGGAAAGCCGGATCCTTAACCACTCCTTTAGCTTTTGCCACAGATTCTCAAATGACCCCTCAAACAATTAATTATTATGATTATACAACAGCATGGACCAATTTTTGGAAACTAATGATATAACAAGGTATCGACACTAATTAATTCGGAAACTAATGATATAGATACATCTACTTCTGAGATTAATACAACTGAAATTAATATATCTAAAATTGAGCAAGATTTACATAATTGGAGTATTCCTCGAATCGATAGTTCTATGTTTATCAAAAAAGATCTTTTGATTTGTTTACCGATTATGCAATTAAGACTTCTGAGCATACATTTTCTATTAAGCATGAATGTGAAACTATGCAATTATTATCTAAAGAAAGCATATTACATCATCGAAAAAAGTATAGATTTTTGCATATTGGACTTGTACAGATAGCACTTAAACCAATGTTTCGTTTAGGGTTAGATATACCAGTTTTGGTATTATTACGTGATGCTAGGCATACAAAATTTGATCATTCTTTACTTGCAGTACTTGAATCAAATATAGCTAATGGACCTATTTATAGCAATTGTTATCCTAATTTTATTGTTAATCTAACAAATGAAAATATATTAAAAACTTTAACTGTGAATATTCAAACAAAGAATTTATCTCTTGATAGATCTAAATTAATAGGTTTAATTTACAGAGTTTATTATAAAGTTATGAATACTATGGCTCCAAAGGCAAAGATTGTTTTAAATTAGGTGAATCACTATTATTTGAAAGTAATACGGAACATACGAATACTTACATTCCTAGATCTATACCTTGGAATGAATTAACTACTAATGAATTTAAATGAAATTTAGCTAATATTACAAATCCTTTAAGTAAGATAGAAAATAAACTTGAATCAGGAAGACTATCTAATATTACTGAATATAGTAATGGATCTGTAGAGATTAATTTTACTAAAAGACAATTATCTCAAAGATTTAATCCTTCAACTTCTTACCAAGAACCTGAAGATAAAACAAAATTGCATATTGTTAATTTTGAAAAACCTATTCCTCAACTCTGTATATTCATTTAAGCCACAAGAATTTGATGTAGAGTCGGATTATGAACCAACAACGAGTCAAATGGAACCAGATTTACCATCTACTTTAAATGCTATTCTTTTCGATGATTGGGAAATTAATAGACTTATTGCGATCATGGTTTCTTGATTCCAAATATGATACTAAAAGAACTTGGTTTTTTAAAAAATTTCCCCCCCCCCCCAGAGAGAGATCATATCCAAACACTTTGGTATACTGAAATGACTAATTTACAAATTCATCTGGAATTCTTTTCATGGCTAGAAAGATATTTAAAAAACCAACAACAATGGGAAAAATATGGTGATAATAATAATTTAAAAATAATATGTTACAAACAGGAAATTCTAGTAAAGAACCTACTGAAGAGTATAATTTAGATATAAGTAGAACTATAGTTAAAGCTAGTCCGTATAAAACAATTAGTCCTAATGTTCATAGAGAATCACAACCTACTTTAAAAGATATAGATAAAATATATCAACAAAATAATTACACTAATCATAAACTAAATAATTTAGCTAATAAAATTATAAAGATAGAGTCAAAAGAAAAGATTATTCAAAAAAAGGAACAACCTTTATTTCGATTAGAAGAAAATCATTCATTTACTATTAATAATGATACAACTATATTAAAATAAATAACTAAAAAATTAGAAAGTTTAAATATAGAGAAAAATAAATCTATTAATACAATAAATGAAGAAAAAGATGATAGTACAGATTCTGAAGCTTTATATGTTAATAAATTAAATAGGAAGAAATATTCAACTGGTAGAACCTATTCGGATGCTAGAACAAAAAATTATTATCCAAGACCTTCATTTCCGGATACACAATTTGAAGAAGAAAGAAGTCAATTTAATTATAATCCCGATACCTTATATGATTGGAATTTAGATGGTTTAACAGAATGACAAATATATAATGTTTTAAATGAAATGGGTATAGCTATATCTGCATATAAGTCTATAGCAAAAAATGATTTTGAAGCCACTAAAATGATTATAGCAAGATTTACAGGAATGTTAAAAGGTTGGTGGGAAAATCTTTTAACTGAAGCTGATAGAAATAGAATAAAAACAGCTACTAAACAAGTAATGACTAATACTGAATCAACCTCTACTATGATTACTTATACAAATATACATGATGCCTCTAATACATTAATTTATGCCATTGTAAACATTTTTTGGAAAATCCGGAAAAGTTTCAGCAAAGAAGTTCTGAAATATTAATTAATTTAAGATGTCCAAAATTACATGACTTTAGATGGTACAAAGATATGTTTTTAAATAAATTAATGATTAGACATGATGTTGGTGTACAATTTTGGAAAGAGAGATTCTTAGCAGGATTACCAAAATTATTTGCAGAAAAAGTTAGGTATAAAATTAGAGAAGCTTTTAATGGTGAAATACCTTACGATCAATTAACTTATGGTGATTTAATAAAACATATTAATACTACTAGCCTTGTGTAATGATATAAAATTAACTAATAGGATACAAAATGATAATATAACCTTATCTAAGGAATTAGGTGGATTTTGTGATCAGTTTGCTATTTCAACTTAAAAAATTAGTGCTCCTTCTAACAAAGTAAAGAAAAGAAAATCTAAATATATGAACAAATATAAAGATTATAAATCTAAATATTCTAAATATTCTAAATATAATCCCTCAAAGAAAACATTTAATAAATCCCCTAGAAAAACATTTAAGACAAAAGAATTCAAAGATTCTAAACAACAAAGTAAATATAAATGTAGTAAAATAGGACATACAACTAAATATTGTCGAGTAAAGGAAGAAGTAAGTAATTTAGAATTAGATGAAACAATTAAAAAACAAATTTTAGCAATTCTTGATAAAAATGAAACCGATGATGATATACTTAGTTCGGAAGATTCCGATATAGAAATAAATGAATTAAACACTTCAACCGAGTCCGATAGTGATGATGATGATTGCATAAATAACATAGGAATTTGTTATCCTAGTATAAATGTAATTTCTTCGTCCGATAAAAAATTCTTTGTAGATTTAATTGATAAAATTGAAGATAAGGATACTAAAACAGAATATTTACTAAAGTTAAAAGATATAATATCTACAAGAAACTAGAAAACCTGATTTAACAACTTTTAGTTTCAATGAAATAAGTGATAGGTTTAAAAAGGAAAATAAAATTACTATTAATGATTTACAGAAAGAAATAAATGATTTAAAACAAGAACTTAAAGAATTAAAATTTCAAGTAGGAATTTTGACTAAAGTAGAACAAGAAAAGGGTAAAAACATAGCTGAACAAGATCCCATAGTTGAACAAGATCCTACTGAAGTAAGTGAATATATATCTTTAATTACTAGAATAAGTGTTCAAAGATGGTATATACATATATCAATTAAAATAAAAAATGAATTTGTTTTAGATACTGTTGCTTTATTGGACAGTGGTGTAGATTTAAACTTTATTCTCTCCTTAAATCAGGATTCCTCCGTAGCCGAGCTAAGATGCATCCGTCTCGACAACCATAAGAGCCTCCGGGTGAGGTATTCCCAGACAAGGCAGTGATGTAACAATCTGTTTTACTTGTTTAACTATTTTAGTATGTTCATCTATCGAAGGGACAACATTTTTCCTTAATCTTTTGTATAGAGGTTCAATTATGATTCTCAAATTTTTAATGAAATCGGACACATAATTGAGACATCCTAAAAATCTTTGTAATTGTTGTTTTTCTTTAATTTCATCAGGAAATTTATTCCTAAAATCAATAACTCTACAAATTGGTTTATAAGTACCTTGACTTAATTCATGTCCTAAAAATCTACATGTAGTTTGAAATAATTTCATTTTCGGAGTAGATAAAACTAATCCATTTCTTTTAACAGTAGTAAAAAATGTATGCAAATGTTTAAAATGTTGTTCAATAGATTTAGAAAATATTAACACATCATCAATATAAACTATACAAAATTCAGAATAAGGAATAAAAATATCATTCATCATATTCTGAAATTCGGATGGAGCATTTTTTAAGCTGAAAGGCATAACATTCCATTCATAATGTCCAAAAGGTACAATAAATGTTGTTTTATACTTATCTTGTTCATTTATCCGAATTTGTCAAATGGAACCCGAATTAGATGATATCCCTTCTGCTTTAAATATGATTCAATCCGTTGATTGGGAAATGGATAAAAATTTACTACGCAAATGGTTTTTGTGTCCTACTAAAAAGGACAAACGTGCATGGTTTTTTAAAACTTTTACCCCCCGGGAGAGGGAAGATATAAGAACTCTTTGGTATGATGAAATGAACACTTTGCAAATTCATTTAGAATTCTTTGCTTGGTTAGATAGACATTTAAAAAACCAAGAAGCCTTAGCTAAGTTTACACAAACTGAACTTAAAACTAATAATATAAATATGATTAATAGCACACCTAAAAAACATTCCGATATACCATTAACTGAAGTTACATTAGAAGTCGAAGGCAAAAAGATAATAGCAAGTCCTTTTAAAACTATTAATAAACAATCTGAAAACAATCAACCAACATTAAAAGATTTAGACAAAGTATATCAACAAAATAATTATACAAATAAAAAATTACATTATTTAACTGAAAATTTAAGTAAATTACATTCAGGACAGAGTAAAGAAAAAGAAAAGGAATTAATCTCTAAAACTGAAAATCCTTTGTTTAAAATTTCTGAAAATACATTTACTATGACTACTAATCATTCACTCTTAAATGAAATTACTAAAAAACTTGAAACTTTAAATATTGAAAAGAAAAACATTAATACAATAAGTGAAATATCCGATGATGAATCCGAAACAATAAGTATAAATAATATGAATATTAATAAATTAAAATCTACTAAAAATACAACTTTAGGAAGAACTTATCATAAAACAAAAAATTATTATCCTAGACCTTCTTTTCCGGATATACAATTTGAAGAAACTCGTGAAAGATTTAGTTTTCATCCGGAAGAATTATATGATTGGAATATAGATGGATTAACGGAGTGGCAAATATATAATTTTTTAACCGAAATAGGTATACGTTGTTGCAACTTATAAATCACATGGTAAAACTGATGAAGAAGCTACACAAATGATAATTAGTGGATTTACTGGCTTACTTAAAGGCTGGTGGGATCATGTATTAACCGATACAGATAAACAACAAATTCTGCAAGCTAAAAAACAAATTATAAAACCTGAATCAACTTCTGTTGAAATGACTTTTACCCAAATATCCGATGCATCAACTACATTGATATATGCTATTTGTAAACATTTCTTAGGAAATCCCGATAAGTTTCAGCAACGTAGTTCCGAGATTTTGATTAATTTAAGATGTCCTAAACTACATGATTTTAGATGGTATAAGGATATGTTTTTGACTAAATTAATGATTAGACCCGATGCTGGATCTAATTTTTGGAAAGAGAGATTTATAGCAGGTTTACCTAAGTTATTTGCAGAAAAAGTTCGCATGAAATTAAAAGAAACTTACTCCAATGATATACCCTATGAGCAATTAACTTATGGAGATTTAATCAATTATGTTAATCTTACTGGTTTAGCATTATGTAATGATATCAAACTCACTAATAGGATCAAAAATGATAATCATACTTTATCTAAAGAACTAGGAGGTTTTTGTGAACAATTTGATATAAATCCTGAAAAAATAAGTGCTCCCTCAAACAAAGTTAGAAAACATAAGTCTACATATAAAAACTATCCTAAACCTAAATATAAAAATTACTCTAAGGAATATTCAAAAACTTATTCAAGGAAACCCTATAAGAAAACATTTTCTAAAAAAACCTATTGAACGAAAAGATAGTCCTAGGCATTATTCTAAATTAAAATGCTTTAAATGTGGTAAAATAGGACATACTTCTAAATATTGTCGCTTAAAAGATAAAATTAATACTTTGGCTATAGAAGATGAACATAAAAAACAAATTTTTGAATTAATAGATCAAGATCAAACGGATAATGATATTGCTAGTTCGGATGAAGAATATAATGAACAAATTAATGAATTGATTGATTCTTCTAGTAATGAAAGTGATCAAGATAATTGTGTTAACAATATAGGAATATGTTATTCTAATATTAATGTAATCTCAATTGATGATAAACAATTCTTTTTAACATTAATAGATAAAATAGAAGATCATGAAGTAAAAACTGAATATTTATTAAAATTAAAGGATATGATTATTACCGATATTCATAAACATGAAATTAAACCTTTTAATTTTAAAGATGTAACAGATAAATTTAAATCTAAGCAAGTAACTATAAATGATTTACAAAAGGAAATAAATGAGCTAAAAATTGAAGTCAAAGAATTACAATTAAAGGTAGGAATATTAAGTAAAATTGAAAAAGAAAATCTTAATAAAGGAAAACAAGTAATCACTGAAAATATAGAAGAAGACGAGCATGATTATATAGCTTTAATCTCTAGAATTAATATGCAACGTTGGTATATACAAATTAAAATTAAAATTCATAATGAAGTAGTAATTGATGCTGTAGCCCTAGTTGATAGTGGTGCCGATCATAATCGTATACAAGAAGGATTAGTACCTACAAGATTCTTTGAAAAAACTAAAGAAAGATTAAATTCCGCTAGTGGATCTAAGCTTAAAGTTAAATATAAATTAAGCAATGTGTTAATTTGTAATAAGCAAATTTGTTTTAAAAATACATTCATTCTAGTTAAAGATTTATCACAACGAATTCTTTTAGGAACACCCTTTTTTAACCAGATATATCCTTTTACAGTAAGTAAAGATGGAATTATGGCAAATGTTTTAGGTGAAGATATTCTATTTAAATTTGTAAGTTCTCCTTCCGAAAAGGAAGTAAATAATTTAAAATCTAAAACAATTCAAAAGATTAATTGTATTACTAAACAAATTAATTATTTAAAAGAAGAAGTTAAGGTAGAAAAAATAAAAGAATTAATAGAAACCGATAAGATTAAAAAACAAATTAATGACTTTCAAAACCTATTATATCTCGATGTTTGTTCCGAATTACCTAATGCCTTCCGGAATAGAAAGAAACATATTGTTTCTTTACCTTATGAAAAAACATTTACAGATAATGATATCCCAACAAAAGCTAGGCCAATTCAAATGAATAAAGAATTACTTGAGTATTGTAAAAAAGAAATTCAAAGTTTATTAGATAAAAAATTAATTCGACATTCTAAGTCTCCTTGGAGTTGTGCTGCATTCTATGTAAATAATCTTCCTTGAAAAGGAAAGAGGTACACCTCGTTTAGTTATTAATTACAAACCTTTGAATAAAGCACTACAATGGATTAGATACCCAATCCCTAATAAAAGAGATTTGTTAAAACGAACTTATGGTGCAAATATTTATTCTAAATTTGATTTAAAATCTGGTTTTTGGCAAATACAAGTAGATGAAAAAGATAAATATAAAACTGCATTTACTGTCCCTTTTGGACACTTTGAATGGAATGTTATGCCATTTGGTCTGAAAAATGCTCCTTCAGAATTTCAAAATATGATGAATGATATATTTAATCCTTATACTGAATTCTGCATTGTTTATATTGATGATGTGCTTATATTTTCAAAGTCTATTGATCAACATTTTAGGCATCTACATATATTTTATAAAATTGTTAAGCAAAATGGTTTAGTCTTATCAAAGCCAAAGATGAAGTTATTTTTAACAACATGTAGATTTCTTGGTCATGAATTAAGTCAAGGAACGTATAAGCCAATTTGTAGAGTTATAGAATTTGCTTCTAAATTCCCAAATGAATTAAAAGAGAAACAACAATTGCAAAGATTTTTAGGTTGTCTAAATTATGTTTCTGATTTTATTAAAAATTTACGGATTATTATTGAACCTTTATATAAAAGATTAAGAAAAAATGCTTTGCCATGGTCTAATGAACATACACAAGTAGTTAGAAAGATTAAAGAAACTGTTCAGAGTTTGCCATGCCTCGGGATTCCACATCCGGACGCCCTCATGGTTGTAGAAACGGATGCATCCGAGCAAGGTTACGGAGGCATCTTGAAACAGAAACTACTGATACAAAAGCCGAACAATTGGTAAGGTACCATTCAGGTATCTGGATTTCTTCTCAAAAAAATTATTCGACGATTAAAAAGGAAATATTATCTATTGTTTTATGCATCACTAAATTTCAAGATGATTTGATTAATAAAACTTTCATTTTACGTATTGATTGTAAATCAGCAAAAGATGTTTTGGAAAAGGATGTTAAAAATTTGGTTTCAAAACAAATTTTTGCTCGATGGCAAGCCATCCTCTCAGCTTTTGATTTTACTATAGAGTTTATTAAAGGAGAGTCAAATTCATTGCCGGATTATTTGACAAGAGAGTTTTTGCAGGATCGCAATGAGTAATTTCAGACCTCGTGGTCTTCGACCCGAGTATACTCCTGAGCAAAATCGTTTTTCTTCTCTATCGGCAGATAAAACCTTATCATTGAGACCATCGTCACCTCAATATCAAAATAAATTTGTGAGTAAAACATTAACACCCTATAAGCCAACTTCTTCTTCTCCTCAAGCAACACCTTCACCCAGAGCCCCTTTTAAGCAATTATTTTCAAACCTAGCTGATTTCCCTTCTTTACCCTCAGCAGAATCAACTTCGCAAAATACTCCTTCTTCTCCAATTGATCCTAAAAATGGTTGGATCGAAAAATTTACTGCCCCTATTATTGAAATAGATGAAGAATTGGAAGGACTAAATTATAAAGATTTGATTGATCATGTTTTTATTAAAGGTTTCTATTATATTACTCCCGATGTGATGAGAACAAGAGATTGGTATGAAGCCGTGCCGCTATATACCGACTGCTTTTAATAGAAAACGCTTATCAAGATGACCGTGATAGGCCTGGTATGCAAAGGATTGCTTACTCAAAATGTACAATCAAGAATATTTATTCTATGAAGACTTGGACATTTCCGTCCATGGTTGCACCGATAGTCTTCCCAAAGAGATATGAAAATGCTACCTCCGACATTTAATTATATTGATTATATTCAAGCTTGGAAGAACTTTCTTTTTATTCGACCTTTTTCTCATACTTGGTTCTTTCGTCAAAAAACAGATTTACGAGCCGATTCCAGGCCTGGTTCTTTTCATGGTGGGAACCAGTTTGGTATCAACGTAATGATTTTACCAACGAGATAAATTGAAGCGTTTGATGGAATTTATTGAGCAGACAAAACCTACTGACCCCAGTACTTTGAATTTGACAATTATGCGGAAAGAACTTATGTTCTTTTTTAAGATGAAGTTCCCATGGATTATCGAATGGTCTTTTACTAAAATCACCGATAAACATAAACAAACCGTGTTGAGCAGGATGACTAAGATTAAATGGTGGAAGCAATACGATGAGCAGAGAAAAAAGGAAAGCATTCCCTTTTTGCGGTTAATCAAAAGTTTGAACAAAAATTAAAAAAGAAACAAGAGATGGAAGCCTTGAAGAAAAGGTTGGATCAGGTTTATGAAGAAATTTTGTACGAAGATTCGCCCGAGCAAAATGATTGCGAGTTACCGGGTTATGGACAACAAGACTTTTTTAGTAGATGATCATGACTGAACCTAATCAAGATTTTTTAATTAGCCAATTAGAAAATTTACAACAGCAGATTCAAACCGAGCATTGGATTTCTCGAGAACGACTTCAACGAGCCCAAAATCAAATCAATCTTCTCCAAGATATGAATCAAAGATCAACTTCAAGAAATGCCCAATTGACGCTTATCAATAATGCCCTAACAAACCGAATTGAGCAACTTGTTCGTGAAGGACAATTATTACGATTACATATTATTCGACTTGAGCAACAAATAAGATCAAGTACTCAGCCGACAGTTTCTAGTCAGCAAAGCACTCAGCAGACAAGAGATCGTGGAAATCGTGACACACTCAATCAACCCGACTAAAGGACTAAGTGACAAACAATCAAATATCATGGCAGACAACTTTATTAAAGATCCTTTCTTAAAGTAGTTTACTTTTTCTTTATTAAAGTTACTTTATGTAAAGTTTGAATTATTCAATGTAAACATATTGTAAATTCCTTCTCTATTTAAGGGAAGTTCATCAATAAAATAAGCAGATCCGATTTTGTGCAAAAGCTCGGTTTTTCTCTCTCTCTAGCTTGTAAGTATTTTGTTTTAATATTGAATGATGCTAAGTATATTGTCCGGAGGACATAAACGAACAAGTGTTGATACACTATATCGTTTATAATTGAAGAAATCAATATAGAGCTCATACCTCTGTTATTAAGTTGATTATCTTTGAGCCTCGTCAGAGATACGTACTTAGTAAAACATTTTATGTACTTGATTTGTTTATGTACTTGATTTGAGTATAACTGAAATAAAAAAAACGGTGTTTAAAATTGGTATCACCGATACGATAAACAACAAATTGAACAAAGCTAAAAAACAAATTATAAAATCTGAATCAACCTGTTGAAATGACTTTAACCAAAATGATGCATCAACTACATTGATATATGCTATTTGTAAACATTTCTTAGGAAATCCCAAGATAATGAACGTAGGTTCGAGATTTTGATTAATTTAAGATGTCCTAAACTACATGATTTTAGATGGTATCAAAAAAGGATATGTCTTTTGACATAAATTATATGATTAGACCGTATGCTTGGATCTAATTTATTTAAAAAGAGATATTATAGCAGGTTACCTAAGTAATATTACATCATAGAAAAGATTTCACCTAAATATAAAAAGTTCGCATGAAATTAAAAGAAACTTACTCCAATGATATACCCTATGAGCAATTAACTTATGGAGATTTAATCAATTATGTTAATCTTCCTGGTTTAGCATTATGTAATGATATCAAACTCACTAATAGGATCAAAAATGATAATCATACTTTATCTAAAGAACTAGGAGGTTTTTGTGAACAATTTGATATAAATCCTGAAAAAAATAAGTGCTCCCTCAAACAAAGTTAGAAAACATAAGTCTACATATAAAAACTATCCTAAACCTAAATATAAAAATTACTCTAAGGAATATTCAAAAACTTATTCAAGGAAACCCTATAAGAAAACATTTTCTAAAAAACCTATTGAACGAAAAGATAGTCCTAGGCATTATTCTAAATTAAAATGCTTTAAATGTGGTAAAATAGGACATACTTCTAAATATTGTCGCTTAAAAGATAAAATTAATACTTTGGCTATAGAAGATGAACATAAAAAACAAATTTTTGAATTAATAGATCAAGATCAAACGGATAATGATATTGTTAGTTGGATGAAGAATATAATGAACAAGGATTATTTTTCAAGATCAAGATAATTGTGTTAACAATATAGGAATATGTTATTCTAATATTAATGTAATCTCAGTGATGATAAACAATTCTTTTTAACATTAATAGATAAAATAGAAGATCATGAAGTAAAAACTGAATATTTATTAAAATTAAAGGATATGATTATTACCGATATTCATAAACATGAAATTAAACCTTTTAATTTTAAAGATGTAACAGATAAATTTAAATCTAAGCAAGTAACTATAAATGATTTACAAAAGGAAATAAATGAGCTAAAAATTGAAGTCAAAGAATTACAATTAAAGGTAGGAATATTAAGTAAAATTGAAAAAGAAAATCTTAATAAAGGAAAACAAGTAATCACTGAAAATATAGAAGAAGACGAGCATGATTATATAGCTTTAATCTCTAGAATTAATATGCAACGTTGGTATATACAAATTAAAATTAAAATTCATAATGAAGTAGTAATTGATGTTGTAGCCCTAGTTGATAGTGGTGCTGATCATAACCGTATACAAGAAGGATTAGTACCTACAAGATTCTTTGAAAAAACTAAAGAAAGATTAAATTCTGCTAGTGGATCTAAGCTTAAAGTTAAATATAAATTAAGCAATGTGTTAATTTGTAATAAGCAAATTTGTTTTAAAAATACATTCATTCTAGTTAAAGATTTATCACAACGAATTCTTTTTAGGAACACCTTTTTTAACCGAGATATATCCTTTTACAGTAAGTAAAGATGGAATTATGGCAAATGTTTTAGGTGAAGATATTCTATTTAAATTTGTAAGTTCTCCTTCGAAAAGGAAGTAAATAATTTAAAATCTAAAACAATTCAAAAGATTAATTGTATTACTAAACAAATTAATTATTTAAAAGAAGAAGTTAAGGTAGAAAAAATAAAAGAATTAATAGAAACCGATAAGATTAAAAAACAAATTAATGACTTTCAAAACCTATTATATCATGATGTTTGTTCCGAATTACCTAATGCCTTCCGGAATAGAAAGAAACATATTGTTTCTTTACCTTATGAAAAAACATTTACTGGATAATGATATCCCAACAAAAGCTAGGCCAATTCAAATGAATAAAGAATTACTTGAGTATTGTAAAAAAGAAATTCAAAGTTTATTAGATAAAAAATTAATTCGACATTCTAAGTCTCCTTGGAGTTGTCTGCATTCTATGTAAATAATGCTGCTTGAAAAGGAAAGAGGTACACCTCGTTTAGTTATTAATTACAAACCTTTGAATAAAGCACTACAATGGATTAGATACCCAATCCCTAATAAAAGAGATTTGTTAAAAACGAACTTATGGTGCAAATATTTATTCTAAATTTGATTTAAAATCCGGTTTTTGGCAAATACAAGTAGATGAAAAAGATAAATATAAAACTGCATTTACTGTCCCTTTTGGACACTTTGAATGGAATGTTATGCCATTTGGTCTGAAAAATGCTCCTTCGGAATTTCAAAATATGATGAATGATATATTTAATCCTTATACTGAATTCTGCATTGTTTATATTGATGATGTGCTTATATTTTCAAAGTCTATTGATCAACATTTTAGGCATCTACATATATTTTATAAAATTGTTAAGCAAAATGGTTTAGTCTTATCAAAGCCAAAGATGAAGTTATTTTTAACAACATGTAGATTTCTTGGTCATGAATTAAGTCAAGGAACGTATAAGCCAATTTGTAGAGTTATAGAATTTGCTTCTAAATTCCCAAATGAATTAAAAGAGAAACAACAATTGCAAAGATTTTTAGGTTGTCTAAATTATGTTTCTGATTTTATTAAAAATTTACGGATTATTATTGAACCTTTATATAAAAGATTAAGAAAAAATGCTTTGCCATGGTCTAATGAACATACACAAGTAGTTAGAAAGATTAAAGAAACTGTTCGGAGTTTGCCATGCCTCGGGATTCCACATCCGGACGCCCTCATGGTTGTAGAAACGGATGCATCCGAGCAAGGTTACGGAGGCATCTTGAAACAGAAACTACGATACAAAAACCGAACAATTGGTAAGGTACCATTCAGGTATCTGGATTTCTTCTCAAAAAAATTATTCGACGATTAAAAAGGAAATATTATCTATTGTTTTATGCATCACTAAATTTCAAGATGATTTGATTAATAAAACTTTCATTTTACGTATTGATTGTAAATCAGCAAAAGATGTTTTGGAAAAGGATGTTAAAAATTTGGTTTCAAAACAAATTTTTGCTCGATGGCAAGCCATCCTCTCAGCTTTTGATTTTACTATAGAGTTTATTAAAGGAGAGTCAAATTCATTGCCGGATTATTTGACAAGAGAGTTTTTGCAGGATCGCAATGAGTAATTTCAGACCTCGTGGTCTTCGACCTGAGTATACTCCTGAGCAAAATCGTTTTTCTTCTCTATCGGCAGATAAAACCTTATCATTGAGACCATCGTCACCTCAATATCAAAATAAATTTGTGAGTAAAACATTAACACCCTATAAGCCAACTTCTTCTTCTCCTCCTCAAGCAACACCTTCACCCAGAGCCCCTTTTAAGCAATTATTTTCAAACCTAGCTGATTTCCCTTCTTTACCCTCAGTAGAATCAACTTCGCAAAATACTCCTTCTTCTCCAATTGATCCTAAAAATGGTTGGATCGAAAAATTTACTGCCCCTATTATTGAAATAGATGAAGAATTGGAAGGACTAAATTATAAAGATTTGATTGATCATGTTTTTATTAAAGGTTTCTATTATATTACTCCCGATGTGATGAGAACAAGAGATTGGTATGAAGCTGTGCTGCTATATACCGACTCTGTTTTAATAGAAAACGCTTATCAAGATGACCGTGATAGGCCCGGTATGCAAAGGATTGCTTACTCAAAATGTACAATCAAGAATATTTATTCTATGAAGACTTGGACATTTCCGTCCATGGTTGCACCGATAGTCTTCCCAGCAGATATGAAAATGCTACCTCCGACATTTAATTATATTGATTATATTCAAGCTTGGAAGAACTTTCTTTTTATTCGACCTTTTTCTCATACTTGGTTCTTCGTTCAAAAACCGATTTACCCGGAGCAGATTCGGCCGGTTTCTTTTCATGGTGGGAACAGTTTGGTATCAACAGAATGATTTTACCAACAGATAAATTGAAGCGTTTGATGGAATTTATTGAGCAGACAAAACCTACTGACCCCAGTACTTTGAATTTGACAATTATGCAGAAAGAACTTATGTTCTTTTTTAAGATGAAGTTCCCATGGATTATCGAATGGTCTTTTACTAAAATCACCGATAAACATAAACAAAACCGCGTGTTGAGCAGGATGACTAAGATTAAATGGTGGAAGCAATACGATGAGCGAGAGAAAAAAGGAAAGCATTCCTTTTGCGGTTAATCAAAAGTTTGAACAAAAATTAAAAAAGAAACAAGAGATGGAAGCCTTGAAGAAAAGGTTGGATCAGGTTTATGAAGAAATTTTTGTCGAAGATTCAGTCCGAGCAAAATGATTCGAGTTACCGGGTTATGGACAACAAGACTTTTTTAGTAGATGATCATGCTGAACCTAATCAAGATTTTTTAATTAGCCAATTAGAAAATTTACAACAGCAGATTCAAACCGAGCATTGGATTTCTCGAGAACGACTTCAACGAGCCCAAAATCAAATCAATCTTCTCCAAGATATGAATCAAAGATCAACTTCAAGAAATGCCCAATTGACGCTTATCAATAATGCCCTAACAAACCGAATTGAGCAACTTGTTCGTGAAGGACAATTATTACGATTACATATTATTCGACTTGAGCAACAAATAAGATCAAGTACTCAGCACGGTTTCTAGTCAAGAAAGCACTCAGGAGACAAGAGATCGTGGAAATCGTGACACACTCAATCAACCTGACTAAAGGACTAAGTGACAAACAATCAAATATCATGGCGGACAACTTTATTAAAGATCCTTTCTTAAAGTAGTTTACTTTTTCTTTATTAAAGTTACTTTATGTAAAGTTTGAATTATTCAATGTAAACATATTGTAAATTCCTTCTCTATTTAAGGGAAGTTCATCAATAAAATAAGCGAGATCCGATTTTGTGCAAAAGCTCCGATTTTTTCTCTCTCTCTAGCTTGTAAGTATTCTGTTTTAATATTGAATGATGCTAAGTATATTGTCCGGAGGACATAAACGAACAAGTGTTGATACACTATATCGTTTATAATTCGAAGAAATCAATATAGAGCTCATACCTCTGTTATTAAGTTGATTATCTTTGAGCCTCGTCAAGATACGTACTTAGTAAAACTTTTTATGTACTTGATTTGTTTATGTACTTGATTTGAGTTGATAACCCGGGTGTTTAAAATTGGTATCAGAGCCTAGTTCTTATACGAAAACTAAGGTTTTGTTAAACAACAGCATTGCTTAAACCGAGTTTTTACAATGAGTATTTACTGTGTCACGGAGTTGCGAATCAAGATGGTATCCGTTGGTCAGCGTGGTGAGTCCGTTGGTCAGCCCAGAGGTGGTGGTCCCGGCAGTAAAACGTGGTCCCCGGCGGCTTGTAAGGAAACTCCGAACATCGGTAAGTAAACATTTTGTAAAAATGATGTCTAAAGCAATTAAATTGTTTAAGAAAAACTTAGAAGAAGATAATGAACTTAGGTCTCTAGAAACTGAATCTATTTCTGAAGTAAATTCTACTGAAATACATATATCTCATATTGAACAAAATTTGCATAACTGGAGTATTCCGAAAATGAATATTTCTACTTTCTACAAAAAGGGTACGTTTGATATGTTTGCTGATTATGCTATTCATACTTCTGAACATACGTTTAGTATTAAAAATGAAACCGAAACTTTGCGTTATTAACCAAAGCAGTATATTACATCATAGGAAAAAATATAGATTTCTACATATTGGTTTAGTCCAGATTGCGTTAAACCATTATTTCGATTAGGATTAGATATTCCTATCCTTCTAATGATTAGAGACGCTAGACATATGAACTTTGAACATTCGTTGTTAGCTATTCTTGAATCTAACATAGCAAATGGTCATGTTTATAGTAATTGTTATCCGAACTTTTCTGTTGATTTAACCGATGAAAATATTTTGAAAACATTAACTGTAAATCTACAAACTAAGAATATATCTTTTGATAGATCTAAGTCTATAGGTTTAATATATCGTGTTTATTATAAAGTAATGAATACCTTAGCACCAAATTCTAAAATTGAAAGCAAAACTGGTGAATCTTTAGTATTTGAATCTAACACTGATCATACTAATACGTATATTCCTAAACGAATCTCTTGGAATCAATTATTAAAAAATGATAATACTTGGAATCTTGAAAATATGTCAACTAAGTATAAAGATTTAGGTGAATCTAGTAAGCTGTCTAAAATTACGGAATTTAAAGATGGATCTGTTGAAATAAACTTTAGTAAAAGACAAAATTCTAAGCGAATTGTTGAATCTAATAATACTAGTAAATTTAAATTACATAATGTAGATTTTGAACCTACAATTCCAAAACCTACTTATGTTTTTGATAATCTAGACAATGAATCTGAATTTAATCCTACTTCTAGTCAAATGGAACCCGAATTAGATGATATCCCTTCTGCTTTAAATATGATTCAATCCGTTGATTGGGAAATGGATAAAAATTTACTACGCAAATGGTTTTTGTGTCCTACTAAAAAGGACAAACGTGCATGGTTTTTTAAAACTTTTACCCCCCGGGAGAGGGAAGATATAAGAACTCTTTGGTATGATGAAATGAACACTTTGCAAATTCATTTAGAATTCTTTGCTTGGTTAGATAGACATTTAAAAAACCAAGAAGCCTTAGCTAAGTTTACACAAACTGAACTTAAAACTAATAATATAAATATGATTAATAGCACACCTAAAAAACATTCGATATACCATTACTGAAGTTACATTAGAAGTCGAAGGCAAAAAGATAATAGCAAGTCCTTTTAAAACTATTAATAAACAATCTGAAAACAATCAACCAACATTAAAAGATTTAGACAAAGTATATCAACAAAATAATTATACAAATAAAAAATTACATTATTTAACCGAAAATTTAAGTAAATTACATTCGAGACAGAGTAAAGAAAAAGAAAAGGAATTAATCTCTAAAACCGAAAATCCTTTGTTTAAAATTTCTGAAAATACATTTACTATGACTACTAATCATTCACTCTTAAATGAAATTACTAAAAAACTTGAAACTTTAAATATTGAAAAGAAAAACATTAATACAATAAGTGAAATATCCGATGATGAATCCGAAACAATAAGTATAAATAATATGAATATTAATAAATTAAAATCTACTAAAAATACAACTTTAGGAAGAACTTATCATAAAACAAAAAATTATTATCCTAGACCTTCTTTTCCGGATATACAATTTGAAGAAACTCGTGAAAGATTTAGTTTTCATCCGGAAGAATTATATGATTGGAATATAGATGGATTAACGGAGTGGCAAATATATAATTTTTTAACTGAAATAAATTCCTATATTATTTATGCAATCATCATCATCACTATCGGACTCGGTTGAAGTGTTTAATTCATTTATTTCTATATCGGAATCTCCTGAACTAAGTATATCATCATCGGTTTCATTTTTATCAAGAATTGCTAATTTTTTTTTTAATTGTTTCATCTAATTCTAAATTACTTCTTCCTTTACTCGACAATATTTAGTTGTATGTCCTATTTTACCACATTTATATTTACTTTGTTGTTTAGAATCTTTGAATTCTTTAGTCTTAAATGTTTTTCTAGGGGATTTATTAAATGTTTTCTTTGAGGGATTATATTTAGAATATTTAGAATATTTGGATTTATAATCTTTATATTTGTTCATATATTTAGATTTTCTTTTCTTTACTTTGTTGGAAGGAGCACTAATTTTTTAAGTTGAAATAGCAAATTGATCACAGAATCCACCTAATTCCTTAGATAAGGTTCTATTATCATTTTGTATCCTATTGGTTAATTTTATATCATTACACAAGGCTAATTCAGTAGTATTAATATGTTTTATTAAATCACCATAAGTTAATTGATCGTAAGGTATTTCACCATTAAAAGTTTCTCTAATTTTATACCTAACTTTTTCTGCAAATAATTTTGGTAATTCTGCTAAGAATCTCTCTTTCCAAAATTGTACACCAGCATCATGTCTACTCATTAATTTATTTAAAAACATATCTTTGTACCATCTAAAGTCATGTAATTTTGGACATCTTAAATTAATTAATATTTCAAAACTTCTTTGCTAAAACTTTTCTGGATTTCCCAAAAAAATGTTTACATATGGCATAAATTAATGTATTAGAGGCATCATGTATATTTGTATAAGTAATCATAGTAGAGGTTGATTCAGTATTAGTCATTACTTGTTTAGTAGCTGTTTTTATTTTATTTCTATCAGCTTCAGTTAAAAGATTATCCCACCAACCTTTTAACATTCCTGTAAATCTTGCTATAATCATTTCAGTGGCTTCAAAATCATTTTTTGCTATAGACTTATATGCAGATATAGTTATACCCATTTCATTTAAAACATTATATATTTGCCATTCTGTTAAACCATCTAAATTCCAATCATCTAAGGTATCGGGATTATAATTAAATTGACTTCTAAGAACAAGATAAAACATTTGCCATAATTCCATCTTTACTTACTGTAAAAGGATATATCCGTGTTAAAAAAGGTGTTCCTAAAAGAATTCGTTGTGATAAATCTTTAACTAGAATGAATGTATTTTTAAAACAAATTTGCTTATTACAAATTAACACATTGCTTAATTTATATTTAACTTTAAGCTTAGATCCACTAGCAGAATTTAATCTTTCTTTAGTTTTTTCAAAGAATCTTGTAGGTACTAATCCTTCTTGTATACAGTTATGATCAGCACCACTATCAACTAGGGCTACAACATCAATTACTACTTCATTATGAATTTTAATTTTAATTTGTATATACCAACGTTGCATATTAATTCTAGAGATTAAAGCTATATAATCATGCTCGTCTTCTTCTATATTTTCAGTGATTACTTGTTTTCCTTTATTAAGATTTTCTTTTTCAATTTTACTTAATATTCCTACCTTTAATTGTAATTCTTTGACTTCAATTTTTAGCTCATTTATTTCCTTTTGTAAATCATTTATAGTTACTTGCTTAGATTTAAATTTATCTGTTACATCTTTAAAATTAAAAGGTTTAATTTCATGTTTATGAATATCAGTAATAATCATATCCTTTAATTTTAATAAATATTCAGTTTTTACTTCATGATCTTCTATTTTATCTATTAATGTTAAAAAGAATTGTTTATCATCAGCTGAGATTACATTAATATTAGAATAACATATTCCTATATTGTTAACACAATTATCTTGATCACTTTCATTACTAGAAGAATCAATCAATTCATTAATTTGTTCATTATATTCTTCATCTGAACTAGCAATATCATTATCCGTTTGATCTTGATCTATTAATTCAAAAATTTGTTTTTTATGTTCATCTTCTATAGCCAAAGTATTAATTTTATCTTTTAAGCGACAATATTTAGAAGTATGTCCTATTTTACCACATTTAAAGCATTTTAATTTAGAATAATGCCTAGGACTATCTTTTCGTTCAATAGGTTTTTTTAGAAAATGTTTTCTTATAGGGTTTCCTTGAATAAGTTTTTGAATATTCCTTAGAGTAATTTTTATATTTAGGTTTAGGATAGTTTTTATATGTAGACTTATGTTTTCTAACTTTGTTTGAGGGAGCACTTATTTTTTCAGGATTTATATCAAATTGTTCACAAAAACCTCCTAGTTCTTTAGATAAAGTATGATTATCATTTTTGATCCTATTAGTGAGTTTGATATCATTACATAATGCTAAAACCAGTAAGATTAACATAATTGATTAAATCTCCATAAGTTAATTGCTCATAGGGTATATCATTGGAGTAAGTTTCTTTTAATTTCATGCGAACTTTTTCTGCAAATAACTTAGGTAAACCTGCTATAAATCTCTCTTTCCAAAAATTAGATCCAGCATCAGGTCTAATCATTAATTTAGTCAAAAACATATCCTTATACCATCTAAAATCATGTAGTTTAGGACATCTTAAATTAATCAAAATCTCGGAACTACGTTGCTTGAAACTTATCAGGATTTCCTAAGAAATGTTTACAAATAGCATATATCAATGTAGTTGAT
>JAHSUH010001681.1:0-17026 GCA_025388415.1 Cynanchum wilfordii
TATTCTAGATTATCAGGCAATTAAATGATATCTTTATCTGGCACGCCTTCTGTACTGTGTCTGCTTTCGTTTTTTATTCGGTTAAGAGATATAGTAAGGCTCATATTTACCTTGCTGTTTCTTTGAACGTGTACATATGTTTAAAAAAGATGCTGTGGAAATGTTAGAGAGCCTCTCTCAGAGAATTTGCCGAACATCAGAGTACATGCTTGAAACGGATATGATAGCTGAATCTATTATTATTATTATTGGGGAGAATAGAATTATCCTTACCCTTTATGTCGTCTTTTTTATTATTGTTACTTGTTTATTTATTTATTTTGAGATTTTGTGTTGGCACATATAATGGGTTCACCATTAACAATATATATATATATATAAACAAAAAAAAGATTGACTACTAATTTTAGCCGTATGCACCTTTTGAGCTCTATTTTGTCTGGTTGTTAATTGGTGACTGAATAGTCCTGTCTAAAATATTGGATGATAATCGCATGAATCTAAACTCTATTCTTCAACCGTACATAATCCCACTATGTGTCCCTCATGCATGTTTTCCTCTCCCCCCAACCCCCATCAACACATCAGATACACACACATCCGTGCGTCAAGCTATGCGTCTCTATCATTTCTGTACTATTTAAGCAGTTTTTTTTGATTGCATCGCATAAAGCAATCCTTTTTATGTTACTCGTATTAGCTTCCTCTGCTACCACAACCACCCTTTGGAGGCCTGCATCAATATTATCGTGTTTTATTATATATGATGTAGTTTTTTCAAACTCTTCTGAACAAAGGGAGAAATAATATTAGTGCTAAAATATACCTACTCTTATGAGTTCTTCAATCCATATTTATGGTTTTATTCTTTCACCTAAATAAGCCTAGAAAGGGAGAAAGGAGGCCAATGAAAAGAAGCTCTAGATAGAAAAGCCGTTCAGGTTTAACGAGGTGTCAGGATATCATATGAATTTTTTCTATTATTGTTTCGATTGCTTCGCTCATTTATCCATTGTACACGCTCCAATAAATGCCAAAATATCACAGCATTGAAATATTGCTATATCCGTGGCCAATGCTAAAAATCCTTGATATCCACCTAATTGCATCTTTTCCCCAAAACCTTTTCACACCCTACTGAATCTACGAGTTCACTTATATATATATATATATTTATTTATTTATATATATATTGAAAAGCTAAAAACTATCTCCTCACTTTTTCACATTTAACTAATGGGCTCCGTAGAAGAACAAAAAAGGCAGCTGTATAGCCGCCAAGAGTACGTAGTCGGTGTGGAAGCACAAGCCAAATACAATGCCACGGATGTGTTGGCAGTAGGAGCTAGTGGGCTTGCCGCTGAGATCGTGAAGAACATCATCCTCACGGGTGTCAGATCGGTAAAAATCATCGACGAAGCCCCTGTGCAACTCGCGGACCTCGGCACGAACTTTTTCCTCAAAGACGAAGATATCGGTAAGCCACGTGGTGTAGCTGTTGCGGCCGCCGCAAGGAACTTAAACCGCTTCGTCGAGGTCTCCGCGGTGGCGGGAGGTGACTCGCTTGCACACATCCCCACTGTCCACGTCGTGGTCTACGCCAACCACCCCACAGTGACTCTTGTGGAGGCCAACGCGCTGGCGCGCCGGCATGGGGTGAAGTTCGTCTCCTGCGAGAGCCGTGGCGTCGCCGGCTGTGTATTCGTGGACGGCGGTGACAACTTCGAGGTCGCGGACGCGGACGGCGAAGAGACGGCGATCTGCGTCGTGACAGGCATCAGCCAGGACGGCCTTGTCACCCTGCATGACAAGAGCCACGAGTGCGAAGTCGGCAGCCGGGTCTACTTCACAGGGCTGGTGTCCCCGGCGAGTGCGAACTCGGGGGAGGTGGGACCGCGCGGCACGTTTGTGACGTCGCCTCGTCTCTTTGAGGTATCGGATGTGATATCGCCATATATTCTCCGGATAAAAGACTTCCCAGATGATGCCCCCGTTGTCCTTGGTAAAAGTGCTCATCTGCACACCACCAAGAAGAGCTTGAGGCTGTCGTTTAAGAGCCTCCGTGATGCCATCGAGGCTCCTCAATACGTGACGATCTTCGACGGCGAGTCCAAGTCTCGTGCGGCGAGCACCCTGCACGCCGTATTTCGCGCTGTAGCGAGGTCAGGCATCACGCCTCAAAGCACTAGTGACGTAGAGAAGGTGCTGCGCTCCGCGCTTGCGTTGAATGCCGACCTTGATGTCGAGCTGGCCCGGAAGGTGCTGGCGGTTTACGCGGGAGACCTCAACCCGATGGCATCCTTCATCGGCGCAATTGCCGCGCAGGAGGTTCTGAAGCTCTGCAGCGGTAAATTTACACCCATCTACCAGTGGCTGTACTACGATGCCCGAGAGTTGCTGAGGACTCGGCTGGGTACCCCGGAAGGGTGGATGGAGGCGCGTCGCAACCTATCGAGCAGCCGCTACATTGGGCAGGAGATCGTGCTAGGTACGGACTTCCAATCCTACGTGCATCGGCAACGTGCCTTTATCGTGGGTGCCGGTGCGTTGGGGTGCGAGCACATCAAAAATGTCGCTCTCATGGGATTTAGTGGTGTCACCATCACAGACATGGATCAAATCGAACTAAGCAACCTTTCGCGGCAGTTCTTATTTCGCAGTTGTCACATCGGAAACGCGAAATCCATCGTGGCGGCGGCAGCGGCGCGCGAGATCAACCCGAATCTCCACACGACGTGCTATGAGGAAAAGATCGGTCCCGAGACGGAGGGAATCTTTAACGAGACTTTCTGGAGCTGCCACGCGGTTGTGCTTAACGCACTGGACAACGTGGGCAGCCGCAAGTACGTGGACGGGCGCTGTCTTTTCTATAAACGGCCGCTGTTTGAGAGTGGAACCCTCGGAGCGAAGGGAAACGTGCAGTGTGTGATACCGTATGTGACTGAAAGCTACAGTAGCAGTTACGACCCGCCAGAGAAGTCGATTCCGCTGTGCACGCTGAAGAACTTTCCTAACGCAATCGAGCACACGATTCAGTGGGCGCAGGATAAGTTCCACCTCCTCTTCCACACCTCCCTGGCGAAGTCAACGCGTACTTGAAGGACCCCAATGCCTTTGAGGAGTCGCTGAAGCTCGACCCTTCCTGCGCCTCGTTGGTGCTCAAGCGCGTTAACGACACCCTTAGGGGGTGGCCCACGACTCCGGAAGGCAGTATACGCGCCGCGCGCCTGCTCTACGAGGAATTTTTCAACGAGGGATTCAGGCAATTGTTGTACAACATTCCCCTTGACAAGCGGAACGAAGATGGCGAGCTCTTTTTGGAGCGGGGCGAAGAAGCCGCCGGCGCCGCAGACTTTTAACCCAGACGATGAATTCGATGCGCAGTTCGTATATCACTGCACGTGGCTTCTTGCCAAGGTGTTCAACCTCCCACCGCTGCAGCTCTCCGCACGCGAGGTGGCGGAAAGGGCATCCACTGTCAAGGTTCCCCCCTTCGTCCCACGCCATGCCGTCTTCGCAACCGCAGAGAACGAGACCAAAGACGCGTCGGCGGCGCAGCTCACGGGGGAGGTTACAATCCGTGACCTGCCGCCATCCACGCTCTTTGCCGAAAAGACGATGCTCCCGCTGGAGTTCGAGAAGGACAATTCCACGAATCATCACATCGATTTTATTATGCACTGTTCGAATATCCGTGCGAGGGCATACGGCATCCCGCCCGCGGACCTCGCGCACACAAAACGCATCGCGGGTAATATCACGCCCGCTATGGTGACGACAACCGCGTTGGTAACTGGACTTGTGGGATTCGAGCTACTTAAATACCTCTACTTCCAATATCGGTTTGAGCGATCGGGTAACTCCGGGTCCACGCCTTCTATACCGAGCCTAAGCCAGGCAAAGGAGCTCCTAGCCTACTACCGTAATGCTTTTGTGAACATCGCGCTTCCGTTTCTGGCTTTCTCCGATCCCATTATCGCAGAGGTTCGGACCTACACCGTGGACGACAAGGGTAATACAATTTCCTGGACGGTCTGGGATCACATCGACATTAACGAGGGAAAGGAAATCTCAATGGAGACCCTTGTCAGCTTGTTAGAAGAGCGCTACCACCTGTCTTTGTTCATGCTTGCGCTTCCAAGCGGCCGCATTGCTTACACGCAGTTTGGCGGCAAGGCAAAGGATAAACTGAAGCTGGTCTCCCAGATCGCGATTGAGAAAGGAGAGACTTTACGAGAAGGTGAGAATTATTTAAGCTTTGTGGGAACAGGCATGATTGGTGACGAGGAAGACGTTGATGTACCCCTTATACGCTACAAATTCCGTGGTTTTTAAGAAGTGAGAGGGCTGAAAACGCACCTAATATGGCTAAGTTACTATTTTCAATATAGTGAGAGGGGGAAAGGTTTGAAGGAGCTCCATTCCAATTGTGAATAAAAATAAAGACACAAGTTATACTATTGGGCTTTGGAGATGATGTATCTGATAATCTAAACCAGTTAGTAAAGAAGTCCACCGGAGGGGTTGGAGAGAATATTGTGATTAAGTGGCTTTTGTACCTATTCCCTGTTGTTGTTGTTTTTGTCGTTCTTTTGTTGGTTCTTCTTTCGACGTGCAGCTGGTAACAGCAGCGTGCATGCAAAAAAAAGAAGAGAATTATCTCTAGGAGTCCGGATCCAACACCAACATCTCTTGCATACTCAATCAATAACGACCAAAAAAAAATCCCAATCTATAAAAAGGTAGCCTTAGCTCCCATGCACAGAATGGAAGTAGTAAAGAGCCCAAAAGTAAAGGAAGGGGGGCATGTTGTAACAGGTTTGGATTTCATTATTATTAGTAGTAGTAGTAGTATTGTCAAGGTTCCCTTTGTCTATTATTATTTAATAATACAAGGGGTCAGAAAATACTTACTAGCGGTGTCATCTTATGTTTGATATGTTTGATGCCACCATGAAACATCGCACTCGCTATTAGTTTCCCTCGTCTATGCCTTCCTCTATTAGGGCCTGAGTAGTGATACTAATAGAGAGATGGGTATACCTGTATGTGCTAGTATTGGTGTTACTATTTAGTCGTTGTTATCTCCTTATATAGATACATGCATATCTCTTTCTTTCTACCCTCACTCCGTCTTCCCTCTGCATTTCAGTAGCTTTGAAAAGATCAATTCCTAAGCAGGGAATACGTATCTATTTTTGTCGGCATATTTATGCGTTAAAAGTTATACTAATTTACTTCTCCCTATATCACAAAAGTCTCAATGAGCGATCATTTTCTTTATTTTAACAGATTTATGGATGAAAAGACTGTCATTTTCATCGCTATTTGTGTTGTCGCTGTAAATCTTTATTATTTTGACCCGACAGCCACGACAATCGCCGTTCCTTTCATGACCGTCATGTGTTCCTTTATGGTACTTGTGAATAAAATTTTAAAACGCATCTTAAACCACTCGCGACCGCCAGGTGCCCTCAAAATGAGTTCCGGGATGCCTAGCAACCACGCCTCGTCACTGGCATTCTTGGCAATCATCGCCTGTGAAGGGCTGCAACGTAGCAACAGCGAGCTGCTCTCTCTATGTAGAATGCCCACCTTAAAGTGTACCGCACAGTCCTGCTATGCTTTATGGCTCATGCAGGGCTTGATTATCGCCTACGCCATCTACGGCTCTGCTCTCCGCGTGGTTTGTGGTGCCCACACTGCGCCGCAAGTTATTGTGGGTGTGGCATTAGGGTTTAGTGGTGCCATCCTTGTGATGAGGTTGAACTACATGGGGTACACCGGTTTGCGGACAGGCGGCCGCATCGACGAGGTCGGATACCCAGTGAAGCGTGTGCTTTTAATGGTGTCCGTAGGGACGATTGCGCTGACAGTAGAGGGGATAGTGCGAGGTTATAAAAAATGTATGGATATTAAACATTTAGCGAGGGAAAGAAAAGCGATAAAAAGTAATTAATATTTATATCATATGGTAGTTTTACACCAAAAAGGGGAAAAAAGCAACGAAAATAGTTGAAGCCTTTTGAAGCTTCTAATATTTTCTTTGCATCTTTCCATATTTTTATCTTTTAATAGTTGAGTATTTCTGTAGCCTTTATATATATATATATATATTGCAGTGTTTTCCTATTTTCATTTATTCTTTTTCTTATTATTATTTGAAGAGAGGTTAGTACATGGTATGAAATAATTTTTCACTAGCAGTGGCTTCTTCAATTTATGCTTTCTGGTTTATTGTTTTCTGCTGATGCAATTATTTCGAAGTAAAACCTACTTTTGTTTTATTTGTTTATCGAATTTCATATCCGAAGCTAATTTTTTTCGGTACCGTTTACATGTTGAGTGTGAATGTTTAATTTAGTAAAGTTGTAATGCTATTTTTTCCCGATCTTTCTACTCGTATAGTAATGAAGGGCATGTATTTTATTATGATTGTTAGTAAAAGTTTAGAAATTGTGATGTGAAAAGAGAGAATATGCTTTTTTATTATTAAAATGAAGTCTAAGTTTAATCATCAAAGTTCATCTCGATGTGCACAAAAAGTCGATAACCCTTGAAGCTTTCTTAGTGTCCTCTCCATTCTACCTTCCTTTTTCGCGGGTATCGCTAGGCATTTATTTTCTTTTCTCCACCTTCACCTATTCTTTAGAGAATAATTAATTTAGCATATTCCATTTTTTTTGAAAGAATTTTACCGAAACGAACGTGTGGTGTGTGTAGTTCATGCAGCACATCCATCGGATGCCTCATGGATCGGTTAGTGGCCATTGCAATGGCAGTTTATTGAAGGCTTCCCAGCCACGTCGCCCTTGACAGCGTACGATGCGTTTAGACATCAATATGTAAAAGGCGTGGAAGCACTGAGATGCCGGAAGCACCCCAGGTCGGCAATAAGAATACCAAACAATCACTACCAAAAGTGAAGAGTAAACTCGCATGTCTGCTTGTGAGTTTCAAGGGGGGCAAAATAACCCCGAATTCGGCGGACAACGCGCAATGTACTGGAGTAAGGTTACTGCTTCAGTGTGCAGGTAAACTTGCGGCCTTTTTTTTCCTGTCAAGATTAAAAGTCTTTGTTACCCCTCATTACATGGTGTTGTGTGGGGGGGGGGGGGGAGCAGCTAAATTCAATGGATCATGTCAACATTGCTCTGATTGCTGGGATTTTATTGCGTGCAATTTAGATCATATTGTACATAATATGATTGCATATGTTTATTAATGAGTGAACAGAAGCGTTTACCTTGCTGTCTATGCGAACACGCAATTCTTCCTTGCCTTTCTTTTGAGTTTCGCATGACACAGGTATGGGGAGGGACAGGGGATTCCAAGGAAAAATAGATACGTATTGAATTAGTTGTGTTATTTTTATTATCGTTGCAGTTGGGCGTATAGATGCGTGTGGGCATGAGGCATCGCAATCACTGGGTGTGCTTGCTCCCCAGCCTGGCCAGGGCGGCTCGGCGGTGCTTTACGTCGAGTCTACACACGACGCGTCCGTTGCGCGATCCGTTTCAGCCCAATTTAACCTCCCTCACAAATGCTCGGAACAGTGATGAATATTTCATGAAATTTGGAAACGAGCGACGCACGATGGGGATTCCACGGATCGAGCGCTTGCAAACCCGTCCTATCTCCATCCTGCACGAAACTCCCCACGTTATGGTTGCCGGGCGTAACTTCTGCAACGGCTTCGCGAGCAACCAGTTTCTTCTGGTTAACAAACAGACCAAGCACTGCATTTTCATCGACGCCTGCGACGACTGGCCCGATGACTGGGTGACTTTTATTTCGGCGTCGCGTCTGACACCCACGCACGTCTTTCTCACCCACTGCCATATTGACAACATCGTCAGTCTCACCGCGCTCATGACCATTGTGGAGCACCACCTAAAGACGCGCCTGGGGCTGATGTGGTGCCCAGCAGAGCAAAACTGGGTGGACGCCTTTCCGAGGGCGTGTCGGCGGTATGGACGCGAGGAAGAGGCACGGAAAGCGCTTCCTTTCGCTCTAAACAGCAGCTACACCTACAACACTTACGCGTGCAGGCTGCTGCAGAAGCAGCGCGAATTGGATCAGGAATATTACCGCGAAGACAGAATGCGCAATCAGGCGGCCGATAAAGAGGATAGGCATGAGCCGGAGGCGGAGCTGCCACTTCCCCCGGAACTCGTGCGCCGGAAGGACATCCTCCTGACTTGCGCTACGAATCGCGCCATGAGCTTTTACGAATTTGGCGCACACAGCCTCTTGTATTACATCTTCACCCCTGGGCACTCCCCGGGGCACATGATGCTAAGCCTTCCCCGTGAGAAGCTGCTATTCACGGGCGATGTCCTGGGCTACAATAGCATCGGCCGCGTGGATCTACCCTGGGCGACGGGAGAGCGGCTGGCTGAGAGTCTGCTGGCGTTGGAGGACTTCCCGGACAGCACGGTGCTGTTACCTGGTCATGGTCGCCTGACAACGCTGGGTCGGGAACGGCGCGAGAACCGGGCGCTGCAGATCTTGTATGCGCGGCGAGCACTCGGCCAACAAGTGGTATCCGTTGGGTTCAATGCGGGCTACCTGTAGCCCGTGGTAAGAGGAACACTGGAATAAATGAATGAAAGCGGAAGGTATCTCACCTCCAAACATTAAAAAAAATATGTTGATTGCATCTTCAAATCCCGCCTTCCCCCTCACCCCTTTTCACTACATCCCCGTTGCCCAATCCCTTCCTCACGGGGGGGGAAGAAATCAAAGTGCATAAGGCAAGCAAAAAAAACTGTTTTGGGATTCTAGGTTTCGTGAACATGACGGCATAGCTCCGGCTGCAAATTAAAGCGCCCGATGGACGGAACCGTCACAAAGAGGGGGAGGAGTGGTTGGTGAACCCACCGATGATACCAGCCATGGCGGCAGCCAGCAACGCCAAAAAGGCGAAGTCTGTGGGCGAGTATGCCGGCGACAAAAAAAGAGCCCGTGCTGGGGGCGAAAAGTGCAATTGCCGGGAGTCGAACCCGGGTCACTCGCTTGGAAGGCGAGAATCTTAACCGTTGGACCACAATTGCCACGAGCGTGGGTTCTGTTTCATCGTTGACTATATGAAAACAATATCCAAGTACCAACTCGCCGGGAACCAGCGGGGGCTTAGCTCAGTGGTAGAGCATTGGATTCCAAATCCAGGGGTCGCAGGTTCAATCCCTGCAGTCCTCATTTTTCAGCACACGCAAAGAAAATTTTTAGGGCGGAAAAACATCCGTGACAGGATTCGAACCTGCAACCCTCTGATCCGTAGTCAGATGCTCTTCCATTGAGCCACACGGACATGACAGGCACGTCCGCAATAGCATACATTTATAAATAGTTTAAGAAAAAAGGAATACAATTCCTCATCATCTTTCAGCTGTAGGCGATTACTGACAACTCACCTGCGTGGTGTCATCAAGAAAGCGCCAAGCCGCAGTAAATTTTGGGAGGCACTCAGCCTAGTTTTTAAGGTAAGGGTTTCTGCATAAGTGCCAAAAACGTCCCCACGATCAAAGGTCCTATAGTGTAGTGGTTATCACTTCGGACTTTGAATCCGAAAACCCAGGTTCGAGTCCTGGTAGGACCATCTTTTCTCCGACGTTGGCGGGGGGCGTGCCTCGTGGCCGGCAGGATACTCCACGCTTGTTCTGCAACCCTTCATCCTTCACTTGTTCTACTCCTCTACCTGTGATTCAATGAGCTGGCCTGTTTTATATTCAATATCTTGCCGAAAAATATTCTTATGCTGCTCATGGATTGGGCCAAATGTCAATAACGTGGAATCTTTAGGAAATAGAATTCAGGATAAAACAACAAAGTTTTGTAGGATGATGCCGCCTGTAATGACAAAGGTAAATTTTTTTCATCGCAAAAAAAAGAAAAAGTAGGTTCCCAAATCCCCCCATGCTTGCTATAGGTACCACTGTATTGTTAGGCTTCCAAAAAAATATATCTATTGAGCATTTCCAAGGGAATGATAAAGTTTTTATCTAAATACAATTGAGCGATGCATATAAAGAACTTAGTGCGGTATACTACGTATGGACTACTTCCCCCCCTCCGCAACGCTGTTATACGAATAAAGAAATTTGTTAAGATGGGATTAGGAAAGGGCTACCGCTATGGTTGCAAAAATGTATAGCCATGTCGCAGAGTTTATCCCTTTTGATTAAATTATAATTATATAACTTCACCTTTGTTGCATGGCACGCAAATTTATATATTAAATTTCTCACCTTCTCCGCTTGAGTCAATTAATAGAGGGAAGAAGACCTGTGGAAACTTTTTTTCCTTCGCCCGCCCACCCACACCTTTGTGGAGCTTTTATTTATTCTTCATTTTTGACAGTTTTATCTTACCTTTATTTCAAAAAAAAAGAAAGAAATGTAAATTATTTCAAGAAAAAAAAAGCTTATTTTTTTCAAATGATAAAATGTAATCAATTTCATTTAGTAAAAATAATATGAGTCTTCTTAATTCCTATTTTATCGATTTCAGCGATCATTATTATCTTTCTGTTCCGTGTTTGGATAAGTCACGTTTTTACCCCATTTGTTTTGAAGTTTGAATTCACCCCTTTTTTGAATAAGCGCACCCAGCCCCTGCTATCTGTATTTTTTTTACGTAAACCTCAAATTAAGTGAAACGATACCCAAAAGGTCTGTGAACTGGCGGCGGCTCGACGCTGTCTCGTGTTAGCGTCTGAGCCAGTAGTTGAATTGCAATGAAATGACAGGCTGAAATTTGAATAAAGAAATTGTGCGTAACCGCACCAGTGCCCTTGAAATAGAAAGAAAGAAAAAGGGGTAAAAAGAAGAATGTTGATGCATGCTTTATTTCAGCAACAGATTTTTTTTTACTGAATGAGAAAAATCTCATTATAATGTATTTAGTAGGTTTCTGAATACGAATAGTTTGTAAATGTCTCAAAAAAAATATTTTAGTTGTTTATTTTGATAAATTTAATGAATTATCTTGTACTAAAAAAATAACTCAAATAGCCCTACTATAAAGATGTGTAAAACACTATAACGTACGATGACTATTTATCCAATAAAATCAATTATAAACCATGGAAGAATACGATCAGAGTCATTCTTGTGCGTGTGTGCTTGTGGCGGAGAAGATAGGAAGAGAGAGAGGAAAATAATGTACAACCAAATAAAATAGATTTATATCATCATATTTCTCTAATTTTTTAAAAATTCGAGAAAAATGATCTTGAATTATATATTCCTCCGCCCCTCGAAAGTCCTACATCATATTTAACCTATTGTAAATTACAGCTAAGCTCCTGAAAGTTACTCCCCCTCCTCTCCCCCTTATAAGTCTCAAGAATTTTTTCGCATCCGGCGAAGATTTGAGTTCCTTTTTTTCTGATTTAAAGCTTTTATTTACTTCCCTGACAAAAATAAAAAACTAAATTGTGTGACTTATGCCGTAGAGGTTCCCAAAGCATGACTTTCTAATATCTTTTTCATTTATTGAATACGAATCTGTAGAAAGAAAGTGAAAATATATCGTAAAATTGAATTTAGAGAATGATTTATATATGGATAAAGTAAAGCTAATCTATAAAAAACGTAATATTACATTCTAACAGATATGGAGCCATTACTATTTGTCTTTTATAAAAAATACAGAATTTATGGGCTTTTTTCCCACCCCCCTTCCATATTAAACCCCTAATAGGAAATTCTTGTACCTCCCTCCAGAGAAAATATTCTACACGCAAACTAGTCTTCTATACACTGAAAAGGACTTTAAAAATAAAATTTTCTCACTTAAATGAGAATGGAACAAATTTAGTTACACTTTCAATATAGAATTTTTCTCACAGCCACACCCCTTTGTTTATGGTGACCATTCGGGTTTCAAAGTGTTAAGCACATACATACCCCAACTTCTGCAAACATAAATATTTTATTCTTCTGCGGTAAATTATTTTTTACATATTGTACAACATCCCCTTTCATTTAAAATTCTTAAAATGAATATTTGAGTCAATGTTAGCCAAATACCGTTCAACATGCAGGTGTTCTCACCCCTAAAGTAACTTTTAGAAGCTCCATGAGGCGCTGACTAACGTGTTCTTTGGGAGGAGAGAAGCTTCAATTATTGTAGAGGTAATATTTTTTTGTCTTTTAAGCTTTTATGTTTTCTCAAAATATCACTACTATAATGACTATATTTTTTAACCCATAGCGTGAAGAAATATTTCATTGACATTAATCCGAGGGGTCTAAAAAATGCTTTGATTGAAATTTTCTTCACGGAAGATTAAAAATTTAATTTTATTACCTAAAAAATTAAACTAAAAACTTTTAATTTATATAAATTATCTTTTCAAAATCATAAAATGTTTTTGTAACTCGAAAATAGAATAGAAAACTTGCTATTGCGAAGTAGACCATTTCCAGCAACCGTAGATACAATGCTTCCCATAGTGCGCACCACTCAATGTGGCTGTCAATTTTTAAAATTTTCCCTATACATTTTTGGGGAAGAAAAATATTCTGATTGAAATGCTTTAATGAAGAGATCTTAACCATCCAAGGGTTTCACCTGTGAAAAGATCTTTCCAAAAAAAAGCGAAGGTGGCTATCTCCTAATCACTACCAAGGGGAGCGCTGGACAGGTGGAACGCATTTTTTAACACCTGGAGTTAGTTTGAACTGATCCCAACGGCGCGGGTGATCTAGTGGTTAGGATGTCTGCTTTACACGCAGAATATCGCGGGTTCAATCCCCGCTCCGCGTAAACTTTTCAAGCTCCTCCTTTCCAGGAGCGTAGGAAAAGCAGGCCACACCGAGAATTGAACTCGGGACCCCTGGTTTACAAGACCAGTGCACTGCCACTGTGCTATGCGGCCTTTCAGAAGGCACTTCAGACGGTCTTATGCGAACCAAAAGCTATTCGCTCTGGAATTATTTAGACCGTGCTTCTGCCCTGTGCGCAGGGCAGATGATCTCGTGGCGCAATGGAAGCGCATCAGACTTCGGATCTGAGGGTTGCAGGTTCGAGTCCTGCCGGGATCGCTTTTTCCCCCCCCGAAAGGGGGGAAGGCGAAGAACAAAAAGCGCATTCCGTGGGGATCGAACCCACGACCACACGGTTAAAAGCCGCGCGCTCTACCAACTGAGCTAGGAATGCTATGCGGGCAACTGAGAAATTGAATGAGATATATCTTTTTTTCCAGCATTCGCGCTGCTGATTGACCAGTCTTTGTGGGAAAAAGGATCGTCGGGTTAAGATCGTACTCTGAACAGAATCAGTTTATGAGTACAACCTCTTAATTGAAAACAAACCGAGTTTCAAGTCCTGATGATGACGGTTGCCTTCTTCGCCCGGAGAGCGCTTCGATGAACGGCAGAAGAGGGTTCCAGAAGGATTCTTTTCATCTTTTCGCCTCGCATTTCCAGCCTGCCCGTGTCACCAAAAAAAAGTTCAGCTGAAAACGAGCTGGCTGTAAAAAGCGCTCTCCGTGGGGATCGAACCCACGACCACACGGTTAAGAGCCGTGCGCTCTACCGACTGAGCTAGGGGAGCTTCAGTGCAAGAAAAGACGTTTGTTTTGCTCGAAAAATAACAATTTAACCCTGAAACACCTCTCGCGACAGGGCTTCCGTGGTCTAGTTGGTTAGGACGCTGGTCTTATGAACCGGATATCGCGGGTTCGAGCCCCGCCGGAAGCAGACATTTTTATTTTCCATCACGGTCGACCCTGAAACGCAAGGTCTACCTGCAGCTTGTGTGTAAATATCTCTAAAGGTAGGGGAGAGAATGGGGCAATGGTATGAAACACGGCGAGGCGAAAAAAAGGTCATCCCGCATGGGGTACACAACCTAGACTGCAGGTATAAACAAATTCGATTGAGAAGACATCTGTAGCGATAGCTTTTTTACGGTTTTCATTTAGATAGCATTTAATTATGATGTAAAATTCGTTCACTCTGTTATGCCCAATACTATTAAGAAGACATCTGTAGCGATAGCTTTTTTACGGTTTTCATTTAGATAGCATTTAATTATGATGTAAAATTCGTTCACTCTGTTATGCCCAATACTATTTTCCCAATGTGCCCAATGGCGAAACGATGACCCTTGTAAATACTCACCCCTCCTGTGTGTAGCCGTTGCTTGGGCCGCGAAGTTCGCCACAACCCGCCCCCGCTCTACCCCAGATGAGGTGGCTTGTACATGGAAACCGCCTGAAAAGTATTTGAAAATTGTGTCCTGAGGGTGTTAGCAACCGTGTCCGGATCGCATTCTTGCGTTGGCGGCAACACGGCAATAGTGCGCCCGTTTTCGACAGTGTACAAGAACACGTGGAGAACACCACTCGCCTTGACGCAGCTCTCGATTTCGAACCACTTCACATGTGCTGCGTGTCGAAGGTCCAGCACCCCACGTTCCCCTAGGGTATACTCGTCACTATCCGCTTTGGCCAGATCCACAGCATATAGTGAGTGAAAAACGGAAGTCTTGTTCATCAAGTCTGATGGCACTTCCTTCAAATCGTTGTACCCCAATTCCGCAAGCAAATTGAGCAGCAGCGTCCCGGTCATGAGTGCATCATAGCCAGCCTCGTGGGCAAAGCTGGCCGCCGTGTCGCCGGACACGCTGCGACGGGATATCGACAGCATGGTGAGGGGGTCGTACGTCTGGAACCCCAGTGGCAGGCTCACCTCGATTCGCTTCGACCGCATTCCGTAATTATCAAAGAGGCCGCCAAGGTGGAGCTTCGGGAAGTACCCAAGGGGAAAGCAATCCAAACGCGTCGCAATGTACTTCGTGTCCAGAATTGTCGGGAGAAGCTCACTCACGCGCGCCTTCCACGCTGGAAGATCCGCCGGCAGCGGCCGATCCAGCGCAGCCGTCAGAAAAAGCAAGTCTGTAAAGCAGTTGTGTCCCACACACGCCTTCCGGGACTTCACCAGCGCCTCGAACACGAGGCGGAACCCCAGCGAATTCAGCTCGTCGCAATCCTGATCTGCCTGCTCCTTAGCGATCTTTGATTGCATCTCCTCCCCCGAAAAGACGCAGAGCGTGCCGGTGCATGTCTTGTTCTGGCGACGGTACGTCACAGTCACACGCGGCAGGTGAGACTTCAGGTACGCCGCAAGGTGCTCGCGTGCGTGCCTGCTTGACTGGTTCTCAAGAAGCACCTCGCGGCCACAGGGAATCTCGACCGCCGCGGCATTTCTGTTCATCAACTGTGAGCCAGCCACACACGCAGCCGCCGCGTTACTCCACGCCGCGTCCGCTCGCTGCTGCAGTTCCTCGGCAGCCTTTATAGAGGCCGCAACCCACGACCTTTCCTCTTCCGTAGGCAACTCGCCGCCAGAAGCGCCGGTGGCCTCCGCACGTTTTTCCCCCCAGTACTCTCGCCACAAGCGCGCCCGGTCCTCGTCGCAGTACCCGATGCCCTGGTAAACCCACGACTGGAAGTCCATGCCATGGCGCCGGTGGAACGTAAGGCTGGAAGAGTTCAGCACAATGTCGCTGCTAATGTTTTGCCCCAACCCCCACCCATCTCCTCCAGCGATTGAGGGAACAACACAAAGTTAAAGGGCCACGCCGTGTACTGTGTGACGTCTCCGTCGGTGCCCGTCCGTTGGAAGAGGCAAAGGCCAACCTGAATAAGGTTGTAGTGGCTTGCCGCCATCCGCTTGGCGTTGTAGCTCTCCGCGGTCGAGGAGATGATCAAATCTCTCACATTCGGCATAGCAACACCCGTCATCTCCTCGTCGAAGGCATAGAAATCGCAGGTATTGAGCAGCTTTACGAAATGAGGGAATGTCGCTGCGAAAGTATTGTAACCGACTTGCATCTTTGGTTTGTTTCCTTTTCGGTGTGGAAGGGCAAAATTCAAATTGATAACTTTCAAAGAGGTTAGGGGAGTGAGAATTGCGGCGATACGGCTGTTGCTTTATGGGAAGGATAAATGAATTTCCTGCTTCCAAGATCTGTGAAAACTTGCTGGCTAATAATTATGACTTTTACAAAGGTTAAGACAGTGATGATGCGTTATTGATAAGCAGAGGCTACATCATAGCAGGCTCAAGGGCCTAGACATGAAAATAATTCGAAAAAATTTGATTTGTTTGTAATATATCCCGAGGTGGATAAAGGTAAGTTGAACTATGTTTGATGCCCATCCTTTTCCTATAGTTTTACACTTTTCCTGAATTTTTACACTTCCCAACTCGCCCAGGTTCACGCGATAAAAGACCATCGCGCGGAGTGCTGTGTGTACAACGTGTCGTCTTGTCTACCCACACTACCGCCCGTGTCGGAGAATCCAAGCGAGAAGTAGACATACACCTGAGATACGTAGGAGGAGTGGAGAACGCGCAGCAGCTCCTCCGTTGCGACCTGTGAGCCGTAGCAGTCAGTCACCACCGTCTCCGCGTACCTCCCAACAGACCCCCTGCCCTGCCGCCACGCGCTCCCACCGCCGCATCCCCACACGCGTCCGCCCCGTTGGGGGATGTTTTCGGCGGATCCTCATCACGCCTGCACGCCTCGTAAACGTACTGCAGCGACTCAGGATTCAGTAGGTAACACAGCTGCGGGATAACCTCCACCACAAACTGGAAAGAGTAAGTTTCTTGAGGCTGCAGGGAAAACGGCGGCCGGTCGTCTCTTGCTATCATAGGCGTTATGGTAACAATCTTGGTGAGGACGTCTATAGTCCGCAGGTTCGCACCAGAAGGACCCGGGCGTTGCTTCGCACAGCTGATGCCCACCACAGCGGGCTTTTGGGGGGAGCCCGCGTCATTGGGGGACGACTTCCCCGACAACTCACACTCCGGGTTCCACACATCGCTGGTGTAGAGATCGAAAGTCGAGCCATAGAGGGTGATCGGCGCACTCGAACTATTTGTGATGCTCAAGTTCAACAACAGTTGGTCATTACTCAAAGGAAACGTAACTGTCACCAGGTCTAATACACAGCGGACCCGAATCGGCGTGTAGTGGCAACCAATCGGAAGAAGATAGCCTTGCT
>JAHSUH010001683.1:0-17117 GCA_025388415.1 Cynanchum wilfordii
GATTGATAGGAGATATAGTTGTGTTAACATTCAAGTGTTCTTAATCTAGGAATTTCTTGCCACGATCCGTATGGAAGAGATTCTACTTTAGACTTGAATTTGGTGGAGCTATGCTACTAGATCCAAGATTATCCTATACTTGGTATTTTGTATCCTCTTATCTCACCTATATTTTACAAAGAATTCCTCCCAACCTTTTTACTTGCTTTATTTCTTACATTGTTCTTTACTTTGTTTTCTAGGATTTAGAATTCAATCTTATCATTCTTGATATTGGTTGATTTACTTGTTGAATGATCCTTAATCACAAATCATATTCATAATTAGTTTGATTATATTTTCCACACTAGAATTTAATAGAAGTCTTAGGGAAAAACGATTTTTATAAATTTAAAATCTGAATATCACCTTATTACTAAACTATTTCGATAGGTGCTCTGCCTTATTGAGTTATTTTATTAGTGACAAACCTATTTTAATCTTAGAGATTCCTGATTGGTCGAGTTTATGGAAAATTTGTCTGCGAGTGGTGCATTCGTGTAGACCGTAACTCGATGCGACTCGAAATAAGGTTTTAATTTTTCTGGACGCAACAACCAAAGCATAAGCTAACTTTTCTATATTTGGGTATCGTGATTCTGGTCCATTAAGGACTTTACTTACAAAATAAACAGGGAGTTGTTTACAATTTGTTTCCCTGAGTAATACAACAGCTACAACAAAATTAGAAGCGGATAAGTACAGATACAATGTTTCCCCAACTACAGGAGAGCTAAGAAGTGGAAGTTGTTCCAAATAAATCTTGAGTTCGCTCCATGATTGTCGGCTCTCTTCCGTCCACCTAAAATCTTTTCCTGTAGTTTTGAAAGCTTTAAAGAAAGGTAAACATCGCTCTGCTAGCTTTGATATGAATCCGCCTAGGTCTTTGCTATGCAACCATTGAGTCTTTGGAAGTCCTTAATACACCTTGGTTCGACTAGGTTTCGAAGTGTTGTGACCTTTTCTGGATTCGCTTCGATTCCTCGTTGAGTCATCATGAAACCTAGGAATTTTCCAGATTTAACTCCGAAGGTACATTTGGACGGATTCAACTTTAGATTATATTGACTCAAAGTTACGAAGGTTTCATCGAGGTCAGCCAGATGAGAATCAACGTGCCTTGACTTGATCACCATGTCATCAACATATACCTCAACATTCCTCCCGATCTGCTCCTTTAGGACTTTGTTTATCATCCGTTGGTAAGTCGCCCGGCAGATTTTTGAGGCCAAACGGCATGACATTGTAACAATAAACTGCTCCATCAGCCCTAAAGGATGTATGAACCCGATCTTTCGGGTTCATCTTGATTTGGTGATAGCCTGAGAAGGCATCGAGGAAGCTTATGAGCCGATACCTAGCGGTAGAATCCACCAGCGAACCGATAGGGGGTAAGGGGTAACAGTCCTTAGGGCAGGCTTTATTTAAATCGGTGAAGTCAACGCACATCCTCCACTTTCCATTGGCTTTTGTGACCATGACAACGTTGGCCAACCAGGTCGGGTAGGCTTCTTCCCTTATAAATCCGGCTTTTAATAACTTTTCGATCTCTTGTTTCATTCCTTCCTTTTTGTCTTCGCCAAAAGTTCTGGCCTTTTGTTGCACTGGTCGGAAGGTTGGATCGATGTTTAATTGATGTTCCGCGACCTCGGGATCGATGCCTGGCATGTCTTTTATTTCCCGGGCAAAGTTCGAAGTGTGGTTCTTCAAAAATTGAATCAATTCGAACTTCGTTGTTCCGGGAGTTCGATGACTATTTTTATTTTTTGGTCGGGGTAGGCATCGTTGATTGTTAACTCTTCAAAAGTCTCCAATTTTTCTTCCCCTTCGACCGCCTTCATGATGTCCATTTCTATCGGTTTCTGGATTCGTCTATCAATATTTGATAGAAGGTCTGTCTGGAGTTGATCTGCAATCAACACTTCGTCAATTTCCCTTTGTGCTTCGGAAATTGCTTCTATCTCTGACGAAGTGTGACCCTCAATGACATCTCGCTGCTATTAATGCTTCATCCGTAGAACAAATGCTTCGCGAATCACTCCGATGTCCATAGACGTCGAAGTATCATCCGTCACATCCTTCGTTTTTCGGATTGTTAGCAGATAATCCAGGACTGATTTTGGATTACTCTGGATGAGCCCTACTCCATTTCTTGTAGGAAATTTTACCTGTTGATGTGATATGGAGATCACTAGGTCGAATGCTGCGAGGGATAGAATTCCAAGTATTGCGTTGTAGCTGGAATCGATATTCACTACGTAAAATTTAACCTTCTCCATCCTCGTCTTTTCTCCAGTTCCCATGGTGATGTCTAGTTTGATAGTTCCCTTCACTAGGATCTTATGTTGTGTGAATCCCTCAAGGACCATCGAACTAGGCTTGAGCTGATGATCATTTAGTCCCATCTCTTTAAAGCACTTATGGTACAGGATATTTCTCGTTGCCCCAGTGTCAATGCGAATGCGTTTTTACCCCCGCAATTTTCCATACCTTCCTTTGTCATCAGAGCATCAATTACCATGGGGCTGGTTTTCCGTTCGATTGTTGGGGTCAATTCTGTTCTCGAAAAGGTGATCGTCTCTTTCTCTTCATATTCATATTCGGGAATCAAGTATTCTTTTTTCAGCAAGTGAATTTGTTTCCTAATCTGTGTCAATGACGGTATTTCGACATTGATCACATTGATTACTCTTTCACTATTTTTCTTCGGCTCTTCAGCCTGCCTTCCAGCAATGTATTCTCTCAAATTCCCTTCGCGAATCAGCTTCTCGATCGCTCTTTTCAGTTGTATACAGTTTTCGGTCACATGGCCACAATCTTTATGGAATGCGCAATATTGTGACCTATCACGAGTCGCCAATATATGAGGGTTCAGCGGTACTGGGTCGCTTACCCCATGTTTTTCTTTGATGACTGAGATAAGGCTTTCTTTTGTTACTCGCAATGGAGTAAAAGCGTTCGTCCCTTTATTTTTGCTTGGACTAAAGCTTTTCTTCTTCTCAAAACCAATCGCCTGCTCCTTCTTCATTGAGACTTCGCCCATCTTTTCTTTTCCTTTTGGAGGAGCTTCTTGCGCACTTTCCTCAGCAAGAGCAATCTGTCGTGCCACGTTAAACATCTCTCCAATGGTTCGTGGCTTCCTCAGTTGTAGCTCTGTATATAACATTCCGGACCTGAACCCTCCTTCGAAGCATGTAATAACCGTATCTTGACTTAGTCCCTCGATTTCTTCATAGGTTTTCTTAAACCTTTCAAGATATGCTAAGAGGGTTTCACCATCTCGTTGCTTTATGTTGGCGAGATCCCCCCTGGTTTTTGGTATGGATCCAGCCGTGCTGAATTTGTCCAAAAATTGTTTTTCCAAGGTTGACCATGAGTCGATGGAACTTGGACGCAACGAGGTGAACCAGGTTAGAGCTTTATCCGACAATGTGCTGGGAAAAGCTTTACACAGTACTGCTTCATCATTGGTTACCAGTCCCATAGCGGATTTATACCTGCACATATGTTCGTCAAGGTCTGGTATGTCCCGAATAAAGCACAAACTGGGGAATTTTAAGAGAAGTGTTCGGAGCCACATCCTGGATCCACTTTGAAAATGGTCCAATTTCTATCGATCGTGACTTTTTCTGAAAAGATGTGCGGCGTGTCTGTTCGGGTGATTTTCTCCTGGTCCGATCAGGAGATCGGTTATTTCGAGTCCTCTTGTAAGTTTCTTTGTTCTGTTGAGGGCGAGAAGAATGATGACTTTCTCCTACTTCACCGACCGATCTTTCAGCCCGTGAAGTAGGTCTAGGGTTTCTGGAAGGTGGTGGCCTTTCCGGATTTCCTCTCGTCTGAATGCTCCTGGACGGCTCGGGCCTTATATTTGAAGGCTGTGCGTAGTTGTCTACTAAGAAAGCTGGTGGAGGTAGGTCTTGGCCGTGTTCACGAAACTCTGCCCTGGAGTTTTAACCATTTTTTGGCCAACTCTTGTTCTTGGGTGAGCCTTGCTACTTCTGTACGTAACCTTTCCAACTCCTCATCGGGATTGGGCTCAGCTACTTCGGGTACTTCTAGTGTTCAGCCTTTCCCTCAAATCCGAGGTCTGTCGTATATTAAGGTGCTCATGCAGGTCTTGTGTCCGGACAGAAGGTTGTGGCTCATGTCTTCCAATTCGTTCTAAGACCGAACGTCTCTGTCCGGGTGTTTCCGGAACAGCTGGCATATCATGTCTACGCTCGGTTGGACGTGAGCTTGATGGCCTTGAGGACTGCCTCCTCGGATGTCTGTCTTCAGAGTTAGAAGACATTTGTTTATTGTGTATGAGAAGAATATTCTAAGGAAGAGATCTTCTTTGGGAAATATAAAAATTTGTCTTAAAGGAAAGAAAAGGCCAACGTTAAGGATATCTATGGCAGCTTTTATAGTAGTGAAGCAACACAAAATTCAGTAAAAGAGAATCTAATGTTTTTCCCGGTAATGGAACCAAACTGATAATGCATAAATTTGATCAGTCAACAAATATATAAAATAACAACAACTAGGATGAAGTTACGGTGATGATAACGAACTGGTCGTTGAGTCGTGGAAATGTCCTTGACGGTTGAACCCTGCAAAAACCTTAACGGAGGTGTTTCTCCGTTAGAAGCCTCTGACAATCAAGTTAGTCGAAGATCTCCAGAAAAATTAGAACAAACCCTAGTTTATCCACCAAGTTTCTTCTCTAGTCAATTTTCGTATATAGATGGAAAAAAAGAAGAAAAAGATCCCACCCTTGATAAGGAAGTTTTCCTTATATAGGTCAACTTCCTTATTAGTGGGTGGGAGTAGGAAAAGAAATGATTACCTACCTACCTTATCTTCTGCACAAGCCAAAAAGCTATCATCATAGCCTTTTTCGGACGTCCAATCCCACGGTTTTTCATAGAAGTTGACTAAAGTCTGTGGATCCTGCTATTTTCCTCTTATTATATTTAAATAAGATATTAGTGAGCAGGATATACTTGGAATATTCCTTTGGCTGCGAATTTGGTTTAACATCGTTGCTTTATATCATTGCTTGGTTTATAACTGTTTCGACCGGGTACTCGCATTTCTCTTCGGAGCTTTCACAAACCGCATGATCAAATGCTTCGTCTTGATGCTTGGATTGTGCTTCGGAGATTATTGAGGTCGTGCGGCTTAAACGCTTCGGTTGGCGTAATGCTTCGCTTTGACCGGATCCGATCACATACTTTATTCTGACCAAGTCAAAATAATATATCTACGTGGCATATATTCCTTTCACGAACTTTGGGATCCTCCAATAGGTCGTGGCCTGACTAAAACCAAGTGTGTTTTCGAAATTCCACTGACCATTTGAGAGTACAAAATCAACAGTATCCTGTGTTCCAAAAAAGACTTGAAAAAAGTTTTCATCAAATCTTTGGATAGAGAAAGATCCACACCGCCATGCCTTCCCCATAGCTTGTTTAAAGTCGTCCATATTGAAAGATTTGCCCCCATGCATATGAATCAAAACACTAAGTTCATCCTCCTTAATCCCCTCTGTAATATCCTGGTCTTCAACAGCAAAACAACTTGCCTCTTTTTCATTCAGAGCAACATTACAGAGGCATTTTAAGATTGAATCATCCATTTCTAAAAGAATAACCAGAAACAGCAGAAAAAGCATACAAAGCAGAAGACAAAGAGAAGTTTCCAACGTCGAAATCCTAGATTCAAGATATAAAAGGAAAGAAAAACCACACCGTTTGTCGTCGGAGATCGTGAAAACCACTCAAAAAGGAAAATAAAACCGTAGATCCAAAAATTTCGTGGCTGTGATCCAAAAGATTTTATTGCTCAAGTCACGATGCTTGAGAGAAAATTCCCCCACATTTTGGGAGAGTCAGTCGTATACCCATTAAACTTAAAAGTCCTTTTTTTCATTTCATGTCTTTTTTTCCTTAAAGACACAGTTATTTCCATATCCTTCTCAAATATTTTAACTTCAAAATTTAATAGATAAATTATAATAATTATGTTGGAAAAATATGAAATAACAAAAAAGCCCTTTAAATTTAATCAATGTACTAGTCATATGCCAAAAAATGACCTAAAATTGGCTAATTTTGATTAGTATGATTAATTTTAAAAAATAAAAAATATTTGAAGTAAAATATTTGATACGAACTCAAAAAAATATAAATAGTTAAGAGAATGAACCAAAAGAATTTCCAAAATCTATGTATAAATTCCTTTTCATTGATTTTTTTTAGACTTTGTTTTCAAAACTATCACGACTCCGATTAATCTAAATTCGGTAAAAGTTGTGCTTACAGAGTCCAACTCTTACTTGGGAGAAGACTTCACCCTAACTCTTATATGACACTTCCAGCAAGTGTCGAACGTTCAACCACGTGGGTGTGTCTATATATATTATATATATATATATATATATATATATATATATATTGTGTAGATATTTTGCATGGAACAAATTTTAATGTTGGCCCAATTTTTGGGCGGCATAACAACCTTGAACTACGAATAGTAATCACAAGTTCCTAACATGCCGTGTGTGCCAATTATATGTAACTTGTTAGAGAACTGAAAACAAAAACACCTAAATATGCATGTGAATTATTTATATTTTCAAAATTTATTTAATTTTCTCTCAATTAAGTAAACTTCAAGTCTTGAAATATTTAATATTTAATGATAATTTTGAGTATTTTCATACTTCTAGAATATTTAGCATTAATTATATTTTTTTATGATTCCAGCTCAATATTAACGACACAATTATGAGTTTGGTGGTATTTATGGTCAATTATTTAGTATCATTCTTATTGTACCAAAAAAGATATATAATTGTCGATTTGATAGTGAATATCTAAGTTCATTCTTATATTTCATGATAAATTCAAATATATTTCATATGTGAGATGATATATCACAATCACCTCTTTAAGACTCGGCGTCCCCATCATGGCAGTAAAATAACATGTTTGACGTGAACTCGGATCAACTAGTGTACATTTGAGACTCTAGAGATAGTTTATCACCATATATGGTATAACACTTAGCTCTTACATTATGTGCTCATTACATGCTTTGATATCAATTGTCATGATCGAGATTTGTAAGTCTATGACTGTCACGCCCCAAATCCGGGCCTAATTTAAAAATTAGAAAATCCCAAATCCGATGACGTAACACAACTACATCCTCTAAGTTATTACCTAAAGAATGCAAAGCCTCGAAACAATCTCAATAAAATACATCGATAATTCCTCAATAAAAATACTTAACTCAAATATTTCAGAAATATACATAATTCCCAAAAATAATATCTTACAAACATTACTATTCTGACTATGAAAAATCAAATCCAATATCCAAAAACTCATAACTCCAACCCACCGGATAGAAAAATCCAAATGCACAAGATGATCTCATAGGTCTATCAAAATCTGCAAAAGCAATTAAACGTAGGTGGTATGAGCTTATAAAGCCCAGTAAGCAGTTCGACCCTCTTCAGAAAAACATTTTGGGCATTTAAGATCATATTCAAAAGATTTAACGATATCAGAAAATTTTCAAAACATAACGGATAAAATCATTTTAACAAATACTTTTCAATCCGAACTGAAAAAATCAAACTTCCCACATTACTTTCAAAACATAACAGAAAGGGATAAGAATCTCAAATTATATTACATATTCTTTTCAATTGGCTCAAGCAGAATAGTCATTCGTTGGTTTAATCGAAATCGATCCTAGCTGTTTATCCCGCTAGGTAGGCCGGAACTTATAACAGTGGAGCTTTTTCACCATGCTCAATGAGTTCGGAACTTATATTCCCCCAACTCATTTCTAACTAACTTGAGCCAAAACTTTTCTTTTCTTTAGTTTACTTTTTCGGGAAGGCTTTTTGAAACTTTAATCAAACAAAAATATTTTCGAAAAGATAAACTTGATATCAAAAACTAATATCTTTATAAATAAATAAATAAATAAAATATTTTATCAAACATTAAAGTCAGAAAACTAATATTTTTTTATCAAAATTGAAAATCAGAAAACTATATCTTTTATAAAATCGAAAAACTATATCTTTTATAAAATCGAAAAACTATATCTTTTATATAAAAAAAATAGAGGATCGGAAAACTATTTTTTTAATCAAAACTTAAAATCAGAATACTAAATCTTTCTAAAATCAGAAAACCAAATCTTTTAATAAATCGTAAAATCGGATAATTAAAACAGAAAATAATAACCTTTTGAGAAAATATAAATTTATCAAATAAATAAATTTTTTTGGAAAACTTGAAAGTCTTTACATTAAAATAATAATAATAAATAACTTTTAAGAAAATCAAACTTTTGAGACAAGACAAAAGAAAATAGAGAAGATATAAGTTATATATGAGAATACAATATTCTAAAAACTTAATAATATATTAATATTTAATGACAAAATCAATTTCAAAAAAAAAATACAATGCCCGAAAGTCAAAATAATATAATATTCTAAAAAAAATAATCTTTCGTAAAATACAATGCAATAAAATCAATTTTCGTGAATTAACATGCCCGAAAAACATAATCTTTTTGAAAACAGATGAAAACGAAAGGGTTTAAAACAACTGAAAAAGATCAAACCACTTACCTCTGTCATCGAAATTATCAAAATCCACAACCTTCAAGAATCCAAATCGCGAAACGATTCTATACCTAAAATTATTCAAGATTTAATAAAAATTTAAGAACTTAATAAACTCAATTGCAAACTTAATTGCGTCTTAAACTTACATATCATTCTAAATCGAAGAATTAAATATACAATCAATGTTACTAACCTTAATCGTATTTGACAATACAATTTCTCCAATCCCAAAATCTCCACGTTGGTTCTTCTTATTACCCGTTTCTCAAAATACCAAAGAAGTGTTATACTCTCTCTTAAATTATATCTCTTAGGGTTTCAAGGTATATAAAGAATACATAACTTAATAAATTGCACAATAAATCCCTCAAATATTTAAGTATCTAAATAAGATTCCTAAACTTTACCAAATTACAAAATCACCCTTGTCAATTTGGTCACGGGTATCACAGTGACGTAACTATCAATTTAGCGGCACCTAAAATAAACTACTTAATAAGATCATTGTTATATCAAAAATATTTTTTGTAATGACAATCAATACCTAAACCTATATTTATACTCTACAATAAATTTAGATATATTTTATATATGAGACAAATATCACAAAATCAATCCAAATTTATTGGACAAAAAAAAAAAAAAGTAGACAAGCTGAATAATAGCCAAAACCACGGTGGAAATTTATTTACTAAAGAAAGTTAATAGCTATAAAATCTCACCCTTAACTTTAAATAGCTTTGAACTTGTGTTTCACAATGCAATTGCATTAATTTGTGGAGGCTTCAACAAAAAAAATTAATAAATGGAGAAAAGATTTGGCGTTGTTGTGGTAACGTCACTTCTCGTCATCCTAGTAGGTATTGTTGAATGCCTACCTACAACTTTTGATGTAACATCATATAATTATCGGCAAATTGGTATAAATAGTCTCTAAACTATAGAGGTTTGGTGATATTGGTCCTCAAATTATTTTTTTGGTGGGATTGGTTCCCAAACTATAAAAAATTGTGATATTGGTCCTTCCGTTAAAAATTCCGTTAAATCACCGTTAAGTTTAAAAAAAAAAAAACTCCATGGACATTTATGTTATTACACTATTTAAATATAAGGCAAATTGGTATAAATAGTCCCCAAACTATAGACTTTTGATGACATCGGTCCCCAAATTATTTTTTTGATGGGATTGGTTCCTAAACTATGAAAAAATTGTGACATTGATCCTTCCATTAAAAATTCCGTTAAATCACAAGTTAAGTTTAAAAAAAAAAAATCCAAGAGTTTTAAAAAAATTCTGTGAAATTGAAACCCCTGTTTCTCTTGCAATTGCAGAGGAGTCGAAACGCATTGCTAACATTGCCTTTGACATTTTGTGCAGATGTAGCCATTCTTATACACATACCCATCAATTACTTCCTTCTTGTTTTTCTCAATCTCGGCATCAAAGGTGTTGCTCTAAGCGGGATTTGGACCAATTTCAATTTAGTCATCTCATTGATCATATACATTTCGGTTTCTGTTGTGTCCAAAAAAATTGGGGATAAGTTTTCCTCTGATTGTCTTACGGGTTGGAGATCTAATGAATTTAGTCATTCCAAGTTGTATTTCGTTGTTCTCTCAAAAAAAAAAAAAAAAAAAAAAGTTGCATTTTTGTTTGTCTATAATGGTGGTGGTAGGAATTGATGATTATGTTGAGTGGATTCTTACTAAATCCCAAAGCTACGGTTGCCTCTATAACATTGATTCAAACCACTTCTTTAATCTACATTTTCCCCTCTTCTTTAAGCTTTAATGTATCAACCCGAGTTGGGAATGAACTCGGTGTTGTTAAGCCACAAAAGGCTAAACTTTCCACCATAGTCGGTTTATCATCCAACTTTGTTGTGGAATTTCTTACTCTGGCATTTTCTGTTATGGTTGGGAACATATGGGCAAGTATGTTTACTCAAGATACTGAATAATTGCTTTTACACCAAGGGTTTTGCCATTAATCGGACTGTGCGAACTTGGGAATTTCCCTTAGACAACAAAATGAGAAAATATATATTATTAATTATATTTAAATAGTGTAATGACATAAATGCCTTTGGAATTTTTTTTTTTTTAAAACTTAACTTGTGATTTAACAGAATTTAACGGAAGGACCAATGTCACAATTTTTTCATAGTTTGGGGACCAATGTCACCAAAAGTCTATAGTTTGGGGACTATTTATACCAATTTGTCTTATATTTAAATAGTATAATGACATAAATGCCTATGGAGTTTTTTTTTAAAAACAAAAACTTAACGGTGATTTAACGGAATTTTTAACGGAAGGACCAATGTCATAATTTTTTTATAGTTTGGGAACCAATCCCACTAAAAAATTAATTTGGGGACCAATGTCACCAAACCTCTATAGTTTGGGGACTATTTATACCAATTTGCCTATAATCATCCCGAGTCCGATGGCATTGTTGATATAAGTCAGGTATATATGTGTGTGCTACATTTTACCATTATTCATGAACTCCAAATCAATTTATATTTGTATTGGTGATTAATGAATATTATTGAATAAAATTATTGATTACTTTGTTCTAGATATGAAATTTATTTGAATCTTTAATGCAATCTTCAATATTTATTGTCAATTCACGATATTCTTTCAATATAACTACAACAATGTAAAATAATTGACTATAGGTACTACTTATCACATTCATAATTTTGATAAGATTCACGAGTCTAAATTGAAATAAAAATTTAATTTAGTTTGAATGTTATATTGAATTTAAAATATTTTCGCAGGATTTATTAAAGGCGTGGAAAGAGGCATGTGCATCGAAAGTTGCAAGTTCAGTTATAATCCCTAAAGGACCATTGATGAGCTATTTTTGTATATAATATAGTATAAATAATCGAATAAAATAGTACTAAAAATAATAAGAAATCTCAAGAATAAAATAGGTTTGTCACTTAAATAATAAACTCACCTAGGTAGAGTACCTATCGTATAGTTTAGTAAATAAAAGTAAGTATCAAGATTTTAATATTTATAAAAATCGTTTTCCCCAAGACGTCTATTAAAAAATAGTGTGGAAAAATATAATTAGGTCAACTATGATAATGTTTTGGAATTATGAATCAATCTCAAGTAATTCAACAATATCAAGAGTGATAAGATTGAATTCTAATTTCCTAGAAAGCAAGGTAAAACAAAGCAAAGTAGAGAATTAAGCAAGTAATGGAAGGTAGAAACTCAAAGGAAATCATAGGTAAAATGAAGGATACAAACTACTAAGGGCAAGATTAATCATGAATTAACTATCATAATCTCACCAATATTCAAGTCTAAAGATGAACTTCTTCAATACAATTCGTTGCAAGAAATTCATAGATTTAAGAACACTTGAATGTTGATAAGAATAAATCTCTCATCAATCATCCTAGTTTCGGTCCATCTAAAGGAAATCTAATCAAATCAACTTGGCACTAATCATATGTCCTAGTTCCGGCCTAACAATTAGTGTTAATCTGAAACTACAACTTCAAATCAAAGCTCAACTCAAAATACAATTCAAAACCAAAGCTAAGATAGAAATTGCAATTCAAATCAATAAAACCACAATATTCAATCCATGAAAACCATAATTTTCCCAAAGTAAATTGTAAGATAAAACCAACCATATCTACCTAAGAGAAATGTAGAAAGAAGAGTTCCTAAGGTTGGTAGCTAGATACAAAATAGAGATTACAAAAAGTAATAGAAGTAGAGAAACCTCTTCAACTCCCTCCTTGTAATTCTTCTTGTTCTCCTTCAAATTTCCAATTGAGATAGTTGAATCCTCTCTTGCAAGACTTCAAGGAAACTCCTTACAATTCGAGGCAATCTCACAAAAAGAAATACAAGAGACTCTTACAACTACAACAAGTGAGAAAGATCTCAAGAGAAATGAAAATTACAAAGTAAAGATCTAATCTCAAAGCCTAACCAACAATTCAATAATCAAATTGATAGAATAACACCCTCTAATACTTCTAGCAATCTAGTCAATTAACCAGCCAACCTAAACAATGCTGAAAATACTAATATTTATAGATTACCAACTGGGGTAAATTAGTCTTTTTAGATAAAATTCTCTAAAAAATTGGAACAGTGAGTCAACACGGGCTCAGTAGTATAGGCAACACGCCCTCGGTAATAGGTATATCACCGAGCACGTGTTCTTTTGGCCGTGTTCATCCACTGAGCACATGTTCTCTAGTGTTGTAGGGCGTGTTCTTTAGCTGAGCGTGTGTTCTTTGACTGGGCGCGTACAACTTTCCAGAATTCGCATTTTTAGTCCTTGAACTTCACTCTTTTGGTCAATTAACCCCAAGAGCTTCCTGAAATAAGAAATATCACAATTAAGTACACAATTAACAATTTTATCTCAATTTACTCTAATAAACCTCAACAATTATGCACAAATATCCTTCCAAAATATTATCAAATTTAGCGTTATCACAATACCCCACAACTTAAACTTTGCTTGTCCTCAAGCAAATCAAATAAGGAATTTCAACGAAAAATCAATCGAAAATAGTCAATTAGTAAGTGCATAAATGTTTCATCAAAGAATTCAAACTAACTAGTTTACCTTTCAAAGATCTCATAAACAAAATGTTTAGGAATGATTCACTTTTATGCCTCATCAAGTGTTTTCATGTTTAAGTCAAGAAAAAAATAAATTTGAACAAATCATTTTCAACTTAAATACGAAAAATGATCATAAAAGCATCATGAGTGAAGTGTGTGCTCTATCTCAATTAGTGATCCAAATAGCAAATTTCCTCTCAAAGCAAATTACTCAAATAGTGGTTCGGTCGATCGAAAACTTCAAAAACTAGACATAATCACAATCAAATCTCAAGAAACAAGCCACTTATTGAAAAGCAAATTTTTATTCAATTTATTCTCTCTTTTTTATTTCAAGGTTTTTAACGTTTGCTTAACAATATCAACTTTAACTACCCTTGTAACGAGTTCCACTCCGATGACTCCCAGATCCCGAGGACCTTAGGGCACCGGGCATTCAATTCCCATAAGGAGTGGTGCTCAAGTAGCAAAGGATATATGCAAAACATTCTTTTATTCAGCAATTTATTCAACGAAAATTAATAAAAGTGTGGCAAGTCTCTCAAAGAATTTTCAAGTGAAAACGCAAGTTATTTCCATTCCCAAAAGACTTAATACTATTCAAATAAACAGTCCAAAAGTAGTCCACTAATCGGAAAAACCAACCAAGAATAGTTGTGTCAAAAGAGTTTCGGGAATTTCCTATAATCATGCTCGTATCAAGTATCAACAAAATGAACTAAATCAAATCTCGAGACTTTCAACAATCAACAACCGATATCTATCATCGGCTAAGCAAATCAAATTCCAAAACAAAGTTTACAAAACAATCTTTTCAAGTAAACTAATTATTTTGAGAAATTTGAAAAATTTTGTAATTTTTTGAAAATATTTGTAAATTGAGATAAACGAACACACACCTACCCCACAGCTTGAAAATTGCACTGTCCTCGGTGTAAAAAAAAACTAATACCCCACAACTTATTTTAAGGAAAAATAAGAAAGCGAGAAAAACTATGACAAAGAAAAGAAAATAGGTGCGGAAAATCTAGTAAAAGAAATCAAGTTACAAAGTGGAAGAAGAAGAAAGACTCCCCTATCAAGTTCATTAATAGAGGTATATGTCGTTATCTTTCTTGGTGAAAGGTTCCTTGTAAATTTTCAACTTTTGGCCGTTGATTTTAAACGTCGATCCATCTTCTCTTAGTACCTCGCAAACTCCATATGGAAGGACTCGAGAAATTACAAAAGGACCGGTCCAATAGCTTTTCAATTTTCCTGGAGACATTTTCAAACGAGAGTTAAAGATTAACACTTTATCGCCACTGGAAAATTATTTTGGACCTCGAAGATGCTTATCATGCCATAATTTGGTTTTCATCTTGAAATTCAAAGAATTCTAGTAAGCTTGAAATCTCCACTCGTCGAGTTCGTGAAGTTGCAAAATTCTTTCTTTCGTAGAAAGTTCGTCGTCCAAATTGCACTTCAGAAGAGCCCAAAAAGCTTTATGTTCCATTTCAACGGCCAAGTGACAAGTTTTACCATAGAGAAGTCGATATGGAGAAAATCCCGTTGAAGTACAAAATGCAGTGCAGAAAGCCCATAAAGCATCCTCTAGCTTTAAAGACCAATCTTTCCTGTTAACTCCCACAGTTTTCTCTAAGATTCTTTTGATTCCTCGATTTGTTACCTCTACTTGTCCACTTGTTTGAGGGTGGTATGATGTGGATAGTCGATGTTGGACTCCATATCTCTTGAGGATCTTCTCAAGTTGGGATTTACAAAAGTGAGTTCCTCTATCGTTGATTAATGCTTTCGGGCACCCGAACCTTACAAACAAACGTTGAAGAAATTTGCATACAATTTTAGCATCGTTAGTAGCACAAGCTTGGGCCTCCGGCCACTTAGAAAAATACTCAACAGCTACTAAAATATAATTATTTCCATAAGAAGAAGGGAAAGGACCCATAAAATCAATACCCTAAATATCAAATATTTCAACACTTTGAATAATCTGTTGTGGCATTCGGTCTCGTGCTGAGATTTTTCCCTTCCGTTGGCAAGCATTACACGCTTCCAAATCATTTTCATAATTGATTTAATTATATTTTCCACACTAAAAATTAATAGACGTCTTTGAGAAAATGATTTTATAAATATTAAAATCTAAATACTACATTTATTTACTAAACTATTTCGATAGGTTCTCTACCTAGTTGAGTTTATTTTCTAAGTGACAATTCTATTTTAATCTTGAGAATTCCTATTATTTTTAGTATTATTTTATTCAATTATTTATATTGTTTTTATATATAAATATAACTCATCGGATTTTTGGCGTCGTTGCCGGGGAAATCTATTATTTTAATTCATGATGTTTTCCTCTTAATTCCTTGTAATTTTTGGGAAAATTTTCATAGTAACGGTGTGAATCATATAATGGATCAACTATGTTATGATTTGTTATATGGAATTAATCTTAAGTAACTTTTAATTTTCTTGTCTATTTCTTGAAGTATCTTTGATCTTCTTAATAGATCATTGGATATTTTGATTTTGTTTAGATTGATTTGATTTGTTAGTTGAATCTTGTTTTTCATGATTTTTTTTTTTTTTTTGTAGTTTAATTTTCAGATTTCATTTGATTTGATTATTCTTGTTCTTAGAATTTCCTGTTCTTATTTTAGTAGCTTTCTTATGTTACTTGTATTTTGTTTCTCTTTCTTTCATATTAATTCGTATTCTTAGAATTTTTCTTACTTAGATTATAGATTTTTGGATTTAGATCTTAGGTTAGATGATTTAGTATCGGGATTTTTAGGTTTAGTTAGTGATTTGTTTAGTTTAGATCCCTTAGGTAAACTTTTTACTTAGAAATTTTGGTTAGATATAGCTTAGATATTTTGGAATTTAGGTGACTTCTAATCTCGTTTACCTTAGATTTGGTTAACTTTCGGTTCTTTAGGTTCTTATTCTTTAGATTAACTTAGATCTTTAGTTTAATATTTTAGGTTGATCCTTAGTTTAGAATTTAGATCTATTTTTTTTTCCTATTATCTAACTTGACATAGTTTGTTCTAATCCTTCTAACTTGTTCTAATTAGATTCTAGGTATGGTTAGCTTTAGGTTCTTTCTAATTTTTCCTACTTGCTTTGACCTAACCTAATTGTTTTCTTACTTACTTGACTTTGATTTAGATAGCTTTTATTGATTTTTAGTTAGATCTTTACTTGCTTTAGATTCATTTGCTTGCCTTTTGTTTCCAGTTAATCTTCTTGCTTTAGTAGGTGGATAATATCTTGATTATATTCTCTTCTTAGTCTATATTCTTTGAATCTTATCTTATTAGTTAATATCTCATTGGTTAGTATCTCACATTGTTTTAGATATTGAATATCATATTGGGTTTTTCTTCAATTTCATATATTTTGGTATAGAATTTGGGGAATTTTCTATTACTTTGATTGAATACTTTTGATTAGATAATTCCCTAGGTTGTTTTAGTGAATAAATGTTTCTAGTTAGGTTATGAAATCTCTCCTTGGTCTATGAGGTAGAGTTTTGTGACTTGATCAAGAGGATTTTGAGCTACTTCAATCATTCAAGCTTCAAGGAGCAAGAAGAGGATTCAAGAAGAAAGTTGAGGTGTAGAGATCTTTCCGGATTCAATTGACAACTGGTTTTGGAATTATTTTCTTACCTTCTTCAAGTATTTTTGTTGATAACTCTTGTAATCTAGTTTACCAACCCAATAGGAACTCTCTTCTTCTACATTTCTTTAGGGTAGAAGTGGTTGGTTTTATGTTATACTTTCACTATGAGATATATCTATTGTGA
>JAHSUH010001684.1:0-56703 GCA_025388415.1 Cynanchum wilfordii
GGTGCTGATGCTCCACATCGGACTCCACTCCTCAGGATGAAAAGAACTGTTAGAGAGACAGATGTATGTATCGGTTTTAAAGCGACCGTTTGGGGTACACATCTTAATACTAGGCGGCTTGAACGGGTAATCGCCTGGAAATCTAAGTTGTGAAAGATAGTACCCGCCAGCGTAGCAAGTGTCGGGTGGGCCAGTGATGCGCACCCACCATATCAATATGTTTTGTGGATCTGGGGCAGCGACAAAGTCGTTGCTAGGATCCTTCTGGAGGGCACGTAGTTCCTTCTGGAGTCGTTGAAGGCACTGTTTTGTTGGTGTAGGGGAATCCATTGATAAAACAAGTACACTTTTTGGACTTTGGGGGGTAAGGTTTGAGAAAAAGAGGATAAAGGCAAAGATGTAGAGGGTGACAGCACACATTAGTTTTTTCCCAACAACAGTGATATTTCTGAGGATCCTACGATAGAATTACGACACAGCATTCTGCTTCCTCAATTACCAAAAAATAAAACTGCTATACGGCAGCTAAAAGCGCGCAGGCCTTTCCCCTGTATCCCGTGGATCTCCCTTGAAGAATGTTAAAAAAATATTCAAACCTATTATTCAAGAGGCCTAGATGCAAAAAAAAAATAGTAAGAAAAAGATCAAAACCATTGCTTGTCAACTGGTACACTGCTTTGAGAAGTAAAAAATTGGGGTAAGTTAATAATTATGATTAAAAAAATTGCGGCTACATTCTCAGAAACTCATTTATAGCGTGAACCGTAGGGGGAGGGGAAATGACTAAAACTAACTTACACATTGCTAGCGCGGTTCCTTTCCTCCAAGCTTCACCCATTGGTTCATTCCCTTGCCCTTCTCTAAGAAACTTCCTCACACACACACAACTCAATCACTTGATGTTTTTCATCTTTTTACACGCCTCCAAAGTACACGATTCGCCACAAGTATTTATGTATGATTCCATAAAACGGGCGGTAGGGGATTAGCCGTTAAACAACGCCACCACTCACCCTTTTCGTGATTGTACTAAAATACAGCACTTAAAGTCTACGTTTCATCATCTATAATCAAAAGTTTTGTAACACATGTTGTCACCGTCTCCGTCATTTCATAGGCAAGTGAATCTTTCTGCCTGCTTGTCTACAACTCTTTCGACAGCTGTTCGATTACTAAACCGATGGGCCTTGTTCTGAACCCTTATAAGATCTCGGGGCTTACAAATTCATGCACTAAAAGGCTTGTGTATGTAGAAAAAAAATTCATGATGGACGTAAGTAAAAAAATATTAAAATAATAATAATGATAAAATGTTCTTTTTTAAAGCGCACATTTGTGCATTATTGCGGCAAAAAAAAGGATTCAGCTTCTTCGCATACATCAATCTCACATGTCCTTCTGAGGGATTTTTTTCATGGCACTCTTCCTTCGGCCGCATCCTTTTTGTATGCAATACATCTCCTATAAAAATAGAAATAGAATAGGCATTGCAACGGCGACTCATAAACTCAGAAAACGAATCACTTCTAGGTCAGGGGGAAAATATGCAAGACTTCACCAGGTCTCATTTTTTACTTCCACAAGGCAGCCAAAATTTAATAGCGTTTTCGGTATAATACGCCGAAGAAGAATCATTGGCAAAAGGGAGTGTTGAACGATGGCCCATACCTGTCAAGAATTATGATTCTGGGTATAATGAGGCATAGAAAGAAAGTATAAACAAAGAAGTGTAGAAGGTTAAGAATCCAACCCCTAAAGGTTGAGTAATTATAAATTTTTAAATTTAGGCCGTATCTCCCGCTGTAGTGCAAAAATCACTCCATCTCTGACCTTTTCAAAAACAAGGTACTATTAAATAATGTGAGCTGAATTAAAACTTTGAATTATCGGATAAAATTTTTAACATTATTTGTTTCCCTTCAGGTCAGACATGCCAACACATTCCACCAAAGTCACCTACACAACAGGGCTACAAATTAGTATAACGTTCATCCACAGGACGGTCAAAGTCCACATCCAGCTCTGAGATCGCCCAGTCTTCATAAGTATTGTCTGGTAGAATGCGCCTAATCATGAGGGGTATGACACGCTCACGCAGTTCCTTCTGGGCAATCGTCAAAGGATCCGTTTCACCCTCGATCATCACAAGAACCGGTGCGTTCATACTGATTTGAAGTGCACGCGTGCCGAGTATGCGGGCACGCTCGTATTTGGTAAGCACAGGCGCCGTGACACGGTCCGCGGGTTTACGAGGCACGGTCCCTTTGGACGCCTGCGCACTGCCAGAGAGAATAACATTAGCTGCAACCTCGTCTGGAATAAGCTCATCATCCTGTTTGCTAGCTTCTCCGTCATCGTTTATATTCTCGCCGCGGTCTATGTCGCTGAGCTCCGGCTCATCGTCTTGATCTTCACCAAAGTTAAGACTAAGGCGATCATCCTCGTCATCGCGATCCGACATGGCTTAAGCAAACACTGTCGGAATTAGAAAACAACCGTGAAAACTAAAGAAGATTTGTTATTATTCCGCGTAATAAAGTACAGTTTGTTCAGTATGCTATGCGTTGGTGTTGTTTTACTTTCGCTAGCTGAGTGTCATAGAAAGAATTTGAATCTTAATCAACTCGGAAGCGGGGAGAATAAAGATATAAAGTTATGATGCGGCGCAATCAACGAAAAGAAGAAAAGACAGAGATAAGCCTTAAACCACCTTAATCACATAATTCTAGCTACTAGGTAAAATAAGCTAGTCGGGTGAAAACTGAGCTTGATTTCCCTTTGGATTGTGGCAAAAACAAATTACGCGTATGTCCTTTGCATTAAACGAAATTCCTCGATCTCTGTAATCCTTCCAACATGTAGGATAGATATACACGAAAGGCCTCCTCTTGCCACCGCACCTCATGATTGTCAGTTGTTATAGCTGTGGAGAGGTTAGGATGGCCACCTAATGAGGTACAGAATCGCCTATAGTCCTGTTCGTTATCATTATTGCCACCAGAAGCGATCCTTAATAGCAAAGGCGATGGTCCTAGAAAAGATGCACGACATGAGATTTCCATCCTACGCACAGGATCTGCAATCACAAACAGTGGCGACTCACCACCGACCTCACTAGGCGTCCCTGCAAGCCCCCGAACCACACAGAGCGGCTTTTTGAGTAAAAAGTGCATGCGAGAGTTCAACAACGTCGGCTCCACAAGAGGAGCCTCTCGATGTTTCAAGAAGTACTTAAGTGGCTGGTGTTGATAGTCATATTCAATCAAGGCGTGCTGAGTACGCAATCCACCTAATAAGCTTCTCAACAACGTGCCGCTGATGTTGCCATTATGTTTGACATCGTTATCAGTGCCGTTTCCTTTAAAGTTGCCCTTTACTCGCCGTACTTCACTTATAATGTAGGCCCGTTGCTTCTGTGCCAAGAAGTACCTACGGCGATCGGCCCACAACAAAAGCAAGTCGAGCCAAACTGGTTTGAAAAGCTTTAAATTCTGCACTGCATGACAATAGGTTTTAAAGAACTCTTCGGACTCCACACGCAGGTAGAGCTTAAGCAATCGCGAGACAATGCCAGCAGTAAGCACCACATCGCGCTCCTTCATACGGCTTCGAATGACCCTGCATTGGCCCACGGGATCCAATGAATTGTGGGCGTCCTGGAGCAAGCAACAAAAGTAAAAACTCCTCGGTACAGTGTAGGAGGCCGGCCTCCTTGCACGGGAGCAGATACTGAAGCTCAAAGTCTTTCACTTGACATTTCGATAAAGTATTAAGGGAAGTCTGAAGCAGGTACTCGTGCCTTCGGTGAGCGCCAAGGGGCATCGCGACCTCGCTGCTATTCTGCAGGCGACTCCGGGCAATATGATACGCCTCAAGGGCCACATCTGTCGCACGAACCTCACCGGCGGACACAAGGAAAATGCTCCACACGCTAATGCTAATGCTACCAGCACCACCTTCTCGTAGCATTGTGCGCGCCAGCTCAATGATGTGGCGGTTATCGCGGGTGGTCTGCAAAACGTTAAGAAGGCGATACAAGACATATTCGGAGACTGATGCTTGCGTAGCTACAGAAGCATCACCCTGTGTTAATGTCAATCGATGCGGTGTGCTGGACAGGCCTGCACCGCCATTCACGTCACTGGACTTTTCACTAGTGGTTTCCCCAACCAAGAAACTGTGCATTCCATCCAAGCCACCAATAAGAATAGGTGGTAAAACCGAGACTTTTTCGTGCAGAGTCTAAGTAGGCCATCGCTGTTCCAGTGTGCTTACCAGCTGCACACGTATTGATGAGATGAGCGTAAAAGAATTCAATATTACTGGTAAAAGACGACGTCGCCGATGTAGTAAGAATGGATAGGTCCATGCCCGTGCACAAGACGTCCCTTTCATCATCATGCTCGTATTCGTGACGAGCGAGCATTGCAACCTGCGTTGTAGGGTCACTGTCTTTGGATTCCATAGAATCTTTCCTACTCTTTGCGTAGGGAGAATGTTGATTTGCCAATATCGCGTTGAACAGTCCAAGCTCAAGACAACGCTTGAAGAAAAGCATTTCACCGTCATCACCACTGCAATCATATTTTACCACACGTTGGATGTTTCGCAGGAAAGAATCCAATATTTCGTTTTTTGATGAATCAGACATAGTATCGTTGAAAGGAAAGAGTGGAGCAACGTGGTGCTTCATGATGTAGCGCGCATCAGCAAGTGCCTGCTTACCACCCCCACTCCCCTTGACAACCACACCGCCATTGCTAGCCTCCTCCTTAGAAAATACTTCCGAGAGACATACTGTACGCCAGAAGCAACGCAGCAGGGAGAAGTAAGTCACTGCTTCTGGCGAAACGCGAGACGTCGCTGCACATTCACGCAGATATCGGCTACAGTAGGATGCCAGTCGAACCAATTCTGCATGATGACGCAAGGCATAGGCACTGTCAACGATGTACTCGGACACCACAAAAACATTTTTGCCGCCTTGCGATGACAAAGGAGCATCCGCAACCCGAAAGATGGCGATATTCTGACCGGTTTCCGACATATGTAAAGACGTATTTACTTCACCAGGCTCATTCATTACCCTTCCATCCCCACTAAGCTGATTCTGGTGAAGGTTCAACTGATATCGTGCATGAAAAATAGCGAGACACAATTCATAAAACCCTGCCACATATGCTAAGCGGATGTAAGCATAGATAATTTTATCGGCCACGCTTGACAGGCGCCTCTGAAGTAACTCCATCAAGTGCGCGTGAAGCAGCAGACACTGCTGACTATCGAAGTTATTGCGACTAAAAAGGTACAGACGCCGTGCAAAATCATCACGAGATAGAAGCGCGAGATCACGGCGCACGGCTTCGTATTCTTCATTCGACTTTTCTGATATACCGGGGGAAGACGGAAAAAAGTTTTCCCACCTGGCACACTCCCCTGGGGTGAGTTTGGCAGCAGTATCCGACGGCGCGGTAAAAGTGCTCATTGAAAAAAGGCAACGGCCAAAGTGCTGACAACGAAAATGTGATAAATGGAGCGAAAAACTATGGAGTGATGTTGCTAATCTCCAACGAGCACTGCGCGAAAAGTGTGATCGACAAACTGAATGAAGCATACTAGTTTCTTTACCTTTTCGCAATTCTCACAGAGGTACACGCTGTCACTACTAATTAGAGGTAAAAAATGTTGAAGAATAGGAAATATCCTTATCGAACGTCCACTATAAAATAACTTCATAGCACACTCTGTAGGAATCTGTACATGTAAGGGGTAAAATAAAGCCGGCCCGAGATCAACCGCAACAACAGTGTTAACACAACAAGCAATAGCTACATGCAGGATAGATTTTATCCCCCATTCTTGGAGAAGAGAAACATGCTTTACTTAATGTCACGCAATGCAGCCATGATATCTGAAAAATTAAGTTTAATCTCTGCTGCGCCGCTCCCGGCTTCCTCGTCTTTGTCTTTCACGGACTCCTTTTCCTGAACTGTCACAGGTACATACAGGTCAAATAATCCCTCCAGGGGTCCGTTATTCCACAACTGCCATTCTGCGCTGTTGTGACTATTTTTCCGGCGGTGAACCCACTGCGCCCACGCGCTCTCCTCGTCCCCTAGATCATTTTCGTGCCGCAGCATCGGTGGTGGGTTCAATTTGTTTGGAAGATTGTAAATTGTTTGATGAAGGAAGGGGCATTTAGTGGCATTTTCATCGCTGCCAGGGGCACCACTAGGCTCCTCCTCACTTTTGCACAGCCCCATAAGGTGGGCCAAACATAGATCAAAGGGTGCGTTGCGGAACAAGCACGTCCCGCCGTGTTGACAGCTGCCCCAAAGCCGAAGGCATGGATGCCTTTCAGCATTCTTAGACGCGAATGTTGTTTGTACCAATCCGCTAAAAGTTCCTGAGGCACCGGTTTTGGAAGCTTTGGAAGTCGTGGAGGACGTCGGCACAGTGTTCATCGCGATCGCCGGAAGTTTGTTTATATTAAAAGGCTGGTCCCCTCCGGAAAGGGTAGGCACAGCCATACGATCCCCTGACGGTGCCACCGCCTCTGCTGGACGACTGAGTACATCTTCAGATACCTCCATCACCTTGCTTGGCTTATAGTTCAGCCATGACAGAAGGGAAGGAAACGGCACCACTCTACTAGGCCGGTACGTCCGAGGGCGAATGATACGTGTAAAGCAGGCTGTACACAGAATAATCCCGTTGACTAAGTCTACTGCGACCGTGTCGGACTGAATGTTATCGCGGCGACATTTGACGCAACTAAAGCAGACCCTCTCCGGGAACTGCCAGAGTTTTGTGTTGACTGCCGCATTTGTGTTCGCATCCGGGGGTAGCTTTTTCTGTCGAGCGTGGAATGTAGCAAAATTATTAATGGTGAGCCGAGGCAAATGACTACCTCCACTTGAGGTGGGAGCCGCAGGTGGAGGTTGTCGTAGTGACGCCGTTACCGGCTTCCCATAAGGTGCTCCGGGAGCCCGCACCAACTCTGAAATGGAAGAACGTGAAACCTTTTGGATTTGATCCATCTCACGCACTATTAGCAAAGAAATTAAATATGCTTCTTACACCAAGATGTGAAGAGGATTAAAACGAGTGCACGCAAAAGCCCTATGGCACTGCACTCAGTAATATAAATATTAACGTTTTTTTCTTTTCGGTCAGTCTTGAGGTCCTTGGGAATGGATAAAAAAAAAGAAATGGAAAGAGAGCACGCATTATCAAACCTTCAGGTGATGTAAAAAGCATTTCGACTTCCACAAATGATGGTCAAGTATACAGCGGATAAACTAGATTACTCTCCCATATATTTGTATGAGCTTTTCTTTAGAAAAATAAAAAGCTAATCATGTAACATACTCAGAGCTCCCATAGTTGATGATGGTTTGCTTTTCTCCTGCATCAACCCCTTTCGTCGGTGTTTTCAGGCATAACCGAATTTTTTGAGGATCTCGACGTTGTGCTTCGGCATCTTCTGCAGTGCCCCCTTTCGCGCATCGCACCAGGCCTGGCGGAGCTTCTCTTTCTTATCGTGGTGGCGCTGCGCCTTCTCAACACGGGCCTTCTCAAGCTTCTCTACAACGTCGCTGTATTTCCACCCCACATGCTTGCACATGTTTCCAAGAACAGTGTAGGGGCGCTCCGAACGGTAGCAGTTGTGGCGCTGCGCGCGCGGAATAACGGCGCGGCCGCCCGTGCGCACGACGTTTGGGGGTACACCCTCGTAGGCGACAAGGGAGTGCAAAGCCTTCATCCCGCGCTTAGTGTAGCGGGGAAGCATGGAGCGAACGGTGCGGGTAAAGATATCGGAAGGGGAGCGGTGATGGAAGGGGCCCAGGGTGGGGTTAGTCAGCTTGCGCTTGCGGAGGAACTGGAGGTACTTGATCTTGTTACGAATCTCCGTGCCAGCGATGTTTAGCTTCTCGCAGCGCACCACGGTGATCTTCTTCCCCAAGAGCAGCTGCTTGGCAACTACGGCTGCAGCACGACCCAGCACGTGGTCCTCGAGGTCAATCACGACGATATCAGGACGGTGCTTCTTGATGTGCTTGCGCTGAGCACGGTGCACATTCTTGCGAGAAGGCACGGCCATGGAAATGACTGCTGAGTAGACTCACTAAAAAAAAAGAGGGAGAACAATAATGGTATGGAATAGTTAGAAAAAAGATAATCACACGGTAACATATAGAGGGTACACCTTTACTAATGCATAAGCGCTGAGATCCTATGTGCAACTATTTAAAGGAGTCGAGAACTTTTTTCTTGGATCATTTACGTTCTCGTTTATAAACAATTTATACGCTTCAGAAGCGAATAGAAATACCACTACTTAGATTATTATCCACTTTAGCTCGAGCAAAAAAAAGGGGGGAGAAAGGTGGATCATATTTGACACGAATTTTACCGTGTTTACCTTTTATATTCCTCAAACAGATAACCACGGCGCAAAGAACATATATATAACTTCCTCTACGTCCCCCGCGCCAGCCTCTAGTGCATCTCTCTCTGAAAAAGCTTCTTTAATTGATTCATACAACCAATCCTCGGTTTCCCTTTGGAGTGCCCATCAGTTCAAGATCAACACTCTAGTTTTAGTTACTATTTTACCTGAATTTATAGAATTACAAAATGCATATATTATTGCCATTCTATGGTATTCTTGCCTCTAAATTTAGTCGTATTGGGGTTTGAAAATCTGAAAGCTACACTTACAATTTTCATCCATCAGCATCATCGCACCTGAGTTAGTAAATTCGCCGCAGTAGTTGGAAGCGCTAAAAATCGTCACGAGCTGCCTGCCCGCAAAGAAGGCGTAGCCATTATCGACTACCTGATGCGCACGCAGAATGATATCTATACCTAATGTAGCACACATCCTGCGCACCTCATCTTCACCAAACGTGTAACTTACACCGCGGTCATTCGGGAGCCAACCACAGCCTTCCTCCAGCGGGTCGGACCAGAGTATATCGCAGGCCAACCCCTCGTCGGCCACAACCAGCGGACGGGGAATTCGTTCGATCTGACGTAAGCTCCGTAGCTCCGGACTAATTCCACCATGCATGCAGAGCGCAATGCCTTCGACGAGTGCGGAGATTGGCAAACAGTTAAACACATCAGTGAATTCCTTAAAAAGCTTGACGCTAAAACGCCTTTTGACTTCATTGAAAAATCCATAAATTCGGCAAATACCGTCCGTCTCGTGATTTCCGCGCAGGACGTAGACCTGTGATGGATAAAGTATCTTGAGTGCAAGCAGCGTCGTGATGACCTCCGTGCCATACTTTCCTCGATCCACGTAATCACCAAGAAATAAGTAACGTGCCTTTGGAGGAACCCCACCTGCCTTGAATATTTCCACTAGGTCGGTGATTTGTCCATGAAGGTCACCGCACACATTGACAGGGGCTTCAACGGGCACCAGCATCGGTTCTGCCATGAGCAGCGGACGAACACGGTGCAGTATGGTGCGAATAATTGTCTCACTTAGCAGCTTGGAGCCACTTTTCCAATGTGAAACGATGGAGCTTACGAGGTGCTCGATTGTATCCCTTTCGTCCTCCTGCGGACTCACCTCCGGAGAGGCATGGTGGCCGTTAGTCACCGGAGACGCTGCTATCCCGACTTCATGACGAGGTACTTTTCGCACATAATTTTTAGCAGTCTCTGCCGTCGAGGAATCGATTGTTAATCCTTTTCTTGAAGGTTTTTTATTCTTTATGGCCTGATCGGTGCTAGGGTCTCTGCTATTAACTTCATGCGCACTAGACTCAGTACTAACTAATAAATTTCTGCTTGTAGTGGGGAAGTCAGAGTTACTATTAGAAGACACATTAGAATTTAAGGAGGGCGAACGACTTCGCTTACGGCATCGTTGCGGGCTTGTTAATGTCGACATACCCTTAGTTGTTTTTCTGTCTAAGCTTTCAAAACTTTACGTGCAAAAGTATCTGTATAGACGCACTATATAAAAGATGACCAACTAGACAGTGGAAAACTTCGCCTGATCCTTAGTAAGGCAATAACAAACCAATCTATCTCGCGCAAAGATGAGTGCCTTCCACTAAGATACGTAAAGCTAAATTTTTATTCTGTGAGTATACCTACGACAAATATTTAGTACAAAAAAACAGCTACAGTATTTGTATAATAGGGTGTTTCGTGACAGAAAAAGAGAAACGGAGAAAAAAGCCACTTAAGTTACATTCAAACAATAATATTGATTCATTTTGACAACAGTAAGGTTGTACTGGGTTCAATATTAATCATTTCCACATTTGTTCCTCATTTCATTTTAGTGCTTTAAGAACTTGATCTTTGCTATTATTTTTTAGAAAAAATGCTCTATATTTATTTACTCCCCTAATTTTATCGCATTTAGTCAGAAAAAGTGCACACCACATAATACTCAGAATATTGATTCTAACAATATTTTAGATATTATCAGTCTTCACAGTATTTCAACGTTTCCTATCCTATTAAATCTTATTCCAGGCAACAATATCGATCGACTGAACCTCATCTTCGAAGCCCATGATCATCTCCTCCAGGTCATCGCCAGATACCTTGTCATCCTCGATTACAATGAGTTGCTGCAATTTCTTAACACCAAAGGCAACAGGCACAAGTTTGTGATCACCCCAGGTGAGGCCATCCCGTTGAATAGCGTTCAGTTTACTTGCAAGTGCTTCAAGGTCGATTGTGTCGTCCCAAGCCTTGATGTCAAGCAGAATCGATGACTTTGCCGCTGGAGCGACTTTTCCTTTTTTCTTTTCCGCATCCTTAGCTTTCTTCGCCGCCAGTGCTGCCTGCTCCTCTTCAGTTGCCTCACCAAAAAGGTCAATGTCATCTTCCTCTTCCGCGGCAGGGGCAGGCTTTGCATCAACGACAGGGGCAGGCTTTGCTGCAGCCGGCGGAACGGAATTCTCAGTCTCCGGAAGTGGCTTTACCTTCGCCAGTGCACCCCATGAACAGCGGTCGCCCTCAGAGAACGTCGCCATATTTTTCACCCACCGATACACATTCAGGTTGTTGCTGCCCAGGAGGTCATTGAACAACTTCACATCCTCAGCGGAGGGCTTTGTTCCACCCAGAAACAGCTTCCCAACAAGCTTGCCCTCGAGTGCAGTCGCCTTAGTGTTCACGTCTTTCACAGACATAATTTATAAGTGGCTGAAATATAACGTGCCTTTAATATATAGATATTTTTACTTTAAAATCTTCTATTATTTATGTGAGCAGATGTACAAATAAAGACAAATGGCATTTATGTGAATGAGGAAAGTGAAACTTTGGCTCAACCATTGGCATCAGGAGCGATACAAATGAAAAAAGAAAAGAAAAAACGCTAGATATTAATACACACTCGATATAATATTTTATATTCTGCATCACTAGGTATTCGGCGGGTACAACCGCATGGTGCGCAGTACTAGTTTTGCCTGCTCCAGAGTCGAGCTTACTGCAGCGCGTAAGGAGCGCATCATCGTCCCCTGAAGCACAATCACTACTTCACTAAAGGTAGAATCATTTCGCCACAAATCTACTTGTTTTGTTACACCGCTCGGGCCTTGCTCGTGCTTGAGGATTTCAAGCATGATATTAGCTGATGCGGAGTCAGGCATGGGTAAACGAATTGTGCACTCAAATTGAGGCCCTGGTTTGCCTGTGCTAGCGCAGGAGCTCATGGAAACCACAGCTTCCCCTATTTTCTGCCACAGATCTCTTGCCTTCCTCTCCAAAGTTTCGTTATTTTTAATTCCTGACCTTGCTTTGTAATGCACCAATTAATTTTCAAGGGAACAACATGCAACTGTGCGTGGTGACTAATATGAACGTGTAACAAAAATCCCACAATATCCTTCTTTTTTTATACTATGTAGCCTTCCCAGATCTTGTTTATTATATTTATAACCTTTGAAACCTGTAAAGCAAGAAAATGGAAAGAAAGGAAAGCAAAATAACGAAAAAAAAAATTCCATATAACAGATAGCAAATGATGAAAAAAAATGTAAGCACTAAACCGCAGGAAGCTATTTATTCATCTGCACTTGTGTTGGTTTTTGGTTCTTAGAAGAAATCTAAAAAGAAAGGTATCTTAAGTCCATATATTTTGATTGTATTCCTCTACGTAATGAAAATATTCTAGCAAATCAAATAAAACACATGAGCCTAGCAGGAAGCTAGCCACCCGGTCGTGCTCACAGGGATCCAGCGCTCCGGTTTGTGACAAAAGGCACGTACGCGCAAACGTTTCATTTCACAGGCTGGGGTGCTAATCTCTGGATGTAGCAACTATATCAACGGCAACTCATGTCTAGAGAAAGCCTGACATCACACATTCCTTTGCAATCATTCCTTGGTATTTTATTACGCGACATGCAGTTCCGCGGACTAGTGCCAGAAACGGTAAGAGTCAGAAAGGGTTATCCTTGAGACAGCATCACGATGTACGAAGCTTGAAGAAATAGCCCGCCTAAAGATTTACAAGATGGAACTTATAGAGAAAAAACAGTGTGGCTAAAAAGGAAAATGATACTAGAAAGGTAAATTCATATTAAAGTAGAAATTCAAACCACGAAAGGTGTAGCTCCTCACAATAATAAGATGTTGCAATCGCCACTTCATGTTAGTATTGGCATACATAGTTGGACTTCATTCGCTTCTTTGTAGATATTCATATAAGATTTAAAAAAGAATTCTATATGAATATATATATATATATACATGCATAAATACATTTTCGTAACGCCTAATTCTCGAAAATCAGCTTGAAGACACCCCTTACAATTGTTTTTAAATTCATAAAAGGACGAACAAATAGGACGTCGGCTGTTAATGGAAGCAAAGAATTAAAGTATAATGGAAAAAAAATGTTCTGCTTTACTAATTCTTCCCTTATACGTTCTTTGCTCCTTATGCCAAATAGTGGACAGCATTATATCGGCACATTTTGTTGTAATTAAAAACTTAAAGAATACTGAAATTACTACCAGTAGTGAAAAAAACCTATTTTAGAAATATATATGCATATAAATATAGAAAGATATGATCATTTCCAAAGTAAATGCTAATACTTCAAAATATAAAAAAAGAAGAGCTGAAAATATTATACACACGTTAATGTTGCTTAATGAACATACACAATGAAGATAAGAACTCATTTTAAAAATAAACCGCAACTAAACAAATTTTTTGAGATGATTCAAGAACTTTCACATAGATACTTGTCTGTCAGCTTCTAAATATATAATATATGAGATGCATACAAAAAAAAAGATATGGTATTCATGCATTATATGATATAAAAGGTCTGCGTTATTGATAACTTTTTCCACTCATGATCCTCACACAAAATATGGGGAAAAGGTAAGGTAACGAGTTTTCCATTCACAAATGTAACGATTCGCATATGAGTGACAAATATACATGAAAAATGAAGGTTTTGAAAAGAAAATACACAATTAAATAGACTGCATTTGATTGCAATTGAAGTAAACATGAGGCATATGTACAGTAGTTTTGATGTGCAAAGAGATAAAAAAAAGATTTCAAAGGCCTTCTTACATTTACTGCGCATATTGAAATGTAGCACCTTTATGTTAAAACTAATCATATGAATAAACGTTAACTCATAAAGTATGTCACACTAACACATAGACAAATGCGTATTCTCTAAATTCACCTACAATTTTTTTCCACCTTCACACAACCATTTATTGTGTTCTGTGTGCTATTTAGTCGCGGGAATGATCAAAAACGAGCACTGTAGCTTCTCATCTATGCTCATCACGGCTGCGTCATTATCAAACTCACCACAGTAGTTTGGTGCTGAGAAGATCGTCACAAGCTGCCGACTCGCAAAAAAACCGTAGCCACGCTGCATTACTTGATGCGCGCGCACAATGAGATCCATATCTACCATGTCCAAAAAGTCATTAACAATGTCCTCACCGAAGAGATAACTAACGCCACGGTCGCTCTCAATGAAACCCTGGACGTCGTCCTCAGGATCAGCCCACAACAAGTCACACAAAACACCCCGGTCGGGTATATCGCAAGGCCGCTCGATATCAAGAACTGAACCTACGGAAGTCAGATCTGGGCTCAGCCCACCATGCATACAGATGATCTTTTCACCAATTACACAACACACCGGCATTGTATTAAAGACGTCAGTGAATGTCTTGAACAGCTTGATATTGTAGCGGCGCTTGATATCGTCGAAGAAGCCATACATCTTGTTGATACTAGCGCACTCGTGATTGCCACGGAGTAAAAAGAAGTTTTCAGGATACACGATTTTGTAGCAATACTGAAGAGTAATCGTCTCGACGCTATACTTTCCTCGGTCTACGTAGTCGCCTAAAAAGAGATAGTTGGAGAACGGCGGAAAGCCGCATTTCTCGTATATGCGTAAGAGATCATAGAACTGTCCATGCGTGTCTCCGCACACACGCACTGGTGGTCGAATTTCTAAAAGCATCGGCTGAGACATAAAAATCTCCCGAACCTCGGTGAGTATAGAACGAATTTCCTCCTCCTTAATTAGAATTTGTCTCTGCGTACGGCTCCCTTTGACAGCCTGCATTTTTTCTATCAGTGATTGAGCCACGGGGAGAACCTTCGAGTCCATTGTTCTACATGCTTTCTATTATGTTTCATGCACTAATGTTTTCAGTGGAGTGATATTATGCTTTAATACCAGTGAAAAGTAACAAAGCTTTCCTCTCACTCCTCCGAATCCTTCCTGCCACTGCTGCTTCGACACCCGTGTTATATTGCAAAATAATCTGCGGATTAAAGCAGGAAAAAGATTGACGACCTGAAAATGAATAATCTTTGTTAAAATTAAGTTGGATAAAAGACCTGTTACTCCCTAAGAGGTGGCTTTAGGGTCTTTTCGACAGTCCTATGAGAGAAAAAGAACTTGCATTAGGAAACAGTTGATTGACTCGGCAATAAGCTTGCATTAAATTCCGGAAGAGATGGAAATCACGACTGAAGCTTACTTTTCTTAGCATATCTCATTTTTTATAGTTATTATTATTCGCTAGAATTAAGGGATTAAGAGAATAATGATAATAATAATAACAATGGCAATTGATTTTCAATGTGTCATCTAACGACAAACTAACAAGATTGATCACATACTCAAGTTGTAACAAATAATAGAGCTTTACACCAAATTTATATGTTACCCCAAAATTAGCCTTTCTGAGATACTTTTCACAGCATAACACCCTATTGTAAATTTCCCTACTGCTGTCAGTTGGATCTCGGATACCATAAATACATTATTTACGAGTGTAGTGAAAAAGTATTCAGTAAAGTAAACCAAAATAGGCACACGCATATATATATATATATATATATATATGTATATAATAGTTATTTATTTATTTTATTATATATTTATGCATGTATACATAATGCATATGTATACGTATTATCTCACGCAAGAACCCCGCATTTTCAGCGTATTTGCATAAACTTTGTAAATAGCATTAGGTTATAAGTATCTCCCTTTCACTTTATACCAACAGTGAAACCTGATAAGAGGAAGGAGGGATTTCTATCAAAAACTATTATGTATCAACGCCTAATATATGTATATATATATATATATATATATTAAATAAAAAGGGAAAGTTGTTTCTTATTTTTTATGAGCATCGAAATTAAATGTAAAAAAAGTACTCAATAGAATAACCTCAGTGTACATCCTGTGAGTCGAAAGCGGCGAAAAGAGTTTCGTGAAATATAAGGTATATACAAAAATAAGGGACATTTTGTGACATTCTTCCTCTCGTTTTACACATTATCAATGTCTTACTCCAGACTTGGAGCACTGATAGCAGAAAAAATTAATTAAAGTACTAACAAATTAAATAACATCGGTTGAAGTAGCTAAGTATTAAGCTACACCAATATTAAAACATACATATATGTGGAAAAAAACTAATAAGCTGGTCCTTACAAATTATACATCTAAAATCATCATTACACGCCGACGATTACTACAAAAATGCCTAAAAAGTACACAATGCAGTTCATATGACAATTAAATGAATCGATAAATATATACAGAGATACTTATTAATAGTTTACTTGCGGTTCGCGGGAATGATCAAAAACGAGCACTGTAGCTTCTCATCTATGCTCATCACGGCTGCGTCATTATCAAACTCACCACAGTAGTTTGGTGCTGAGAAGATCGTCACAAGCTGCCGACTCGCAAAAAAACCGTAGCCACGCTGCATTACTTGATGCGCGCGCACAATGAGATCCATATCTACCATGTCCAAAAAGTCATTAACAATGTCCTCACCGAAGAGATAACTAACGCCACGGTCGCTCTCAATGAAACCCTGGACGTCGTCCTCAGGATCAGCCCACAACAAGTCACACAAAACACCCCGGTCGGGTATATCGCAAGGCCGCTCGATATCAAGAACTGAACCTACGGAAGTCAGATCTGGGCTCAGCCCACCATGCATACAGATGATCTTTTCACCAATTACACAACACACCGGCATTGTATTAAAGACGTCAGTGAATGTCTTGAACAGCTTGATATTGTAGCGGCGCTTGATATCGTCGAAGAAGCCATACATCTTGTTGATACTAGCGCACTCGTGATTGCCACGGAGTAAAAAGAAGTTTTCAGGATACACGATTTTGTAGCAATACTGAAGAGTAATCGTCTCGACGCTATACTTTCCTCGGTCTACGTAGTCGCCTAAAAAAGAGATAGTTGGAGAACGGCGGAAAGCCGCATTTCTCGTATATGCGTAAGAGATCATAGAACTGTCCATGCGTGTCTCCGCACACACGCACTGGTGGTCGAATTTCTAAAAGCATCGGCTGAGACATAAAATCTCCCGAACCTCGGTGAGTATAGAACGAATTTCCTCCTCCTTAATTAGAATTTGTCTCTGCGTACGGCTCCCTTTGACAGCCTGCATTTTTCTATCAGTGATTGAGCCAAAGGGAGAACCTTCGAGTCCATTGTTCTACATGCTTTCTATTATGTTTCATGCACTATTGTTTTCAGTGGAGTGATATTATGCTTTAATACCAGTGAAAAGTAACAAAGCTTTCCTCTCACTCCTCCGAATCCTTCCTGCCACTGCTGCTTCGACACCCGTGTTATATTGCAAAATAATCTGCGGATTAAAGCAGAAAAAGATTGACGACCTGAAAATGAATAATCTTTGTTAAAATTAAGTTGGATAAAAGACCTGTTACTCCCCTAAGAGGTGGCTTTAGGGTCTTTTCGACAGTCCTATGAGAGAAAAAGAACTTGCATTAGGAAACAGTTGATTGACTCGGCAATAAGTTTGCATTAAATTCCGGAAGAGATGGAAATCACGACTGAAGCTTACTTTTCTTAGCATATCTCATTTTTTATAGTTATTATTATTCGCTAGAATTAAGGGATTAAGAGAATAATGATAATAATAATAACAATGGCAATTGATTTTCAATGTGTCATCTAACGACAAACTAACAAGATTGATCACATACTCAAGTTGTAACAAATAATAGAGCTTTACACCAAATTTATATGTTACCCCAAAATTAGCCTTTCTGAGATACTTTTCACAGCATAACACCCTATTGTAAATTTCCCTACTGCTGTCAGTTGGATCTCGGATACCATAAATACATTATTTACGAGTGTAGTGAAAAAGTATTCAGTAAAGTAAACCAAAATAGGCACACGCATATATATATATATATATATATATATGTATATAATAGTTATTTATTTATTTTTATTATATATTTATGCATGTATACATAATGCATATGTATACGTATTATCTCACGCAAGAACCCCGCATTTTCAGCGTATTTGCATAAACTTTGTAAATAGCATTAGGTTATAAGTATCTCCCTTTCACTTTATACCAACAGTGAAACCTGATAAGAGGAAGGAGGGATTTCTATCAAAACTATTATGTATCAACGCCTAATATATGTATATATATATATATATATATATTAAATAAAAAGGGGAAAGTTGTTTCTTATTTTTTATGAGCATCGAAATTAAATGTAAAAAAAGTACTCAATAGAATAACCTCAGTGTACATCCTGTGAGTCGAAAGCGGCGAAAAGAGTTTCGTGAAATATAAGGTATATACAAAAATAAGGGACATTTTGTGACATTCTTCCTCTCGTTTTACACATTATCAATGTCTTACTCCAGACTTGGAGCACTGATAGCAGAAAAAATTAATTAAAGTACTAACAAATTAAATAACATCGGTTGAAGTAGCTAAGTATTAAGCTACACCAATATTAAAACATACATATATGTGGAAAAAAAACTAATAAGCTGGTCCTTACAAATTATACATCTAAAATCATCATTACACGCCGACGATTACTACAAAAATGCCTAAAAGTACACAATGCAGTTCATATGACAATTAAATGAATCGATAAATATATACAGAGATACTTATTAATAGTTTACTTGCGGTTCGCGGGAATGATCAAAAACGAGCACTGTAGCTTCTCATCTATGCTCATCACGGCTGCGTCATTATCAAACTCACCACAGTAGTTTGGTGCTGAGAAGATCGTCACAAGCTGCCGACTCGCAAAAAAACCGTAGCCACGCTGCATTACTTGATGCGCGCGCACAATGAGATCCATATCTACCATGTCCAAAAAGTCATTAACAATGTCCTCACCGAAGAGATAACTAACGCCACGGTCGCTCTCAATGAAACCCTGGACGTCGTCCTCAGGATCAGCCCACAACAAGTCACACAAAACACCCCGGTCGGGTATATCGCAAGGCCGCTCGATATCAAGAACTGAACCTACGGAAGTCAGATCTGGGCTCAGCCCACCATGCATACAGATGATCTTTTCACCAATTACACAACACACCGGCATTGTATTAAAGACGTCAGTGAATGTCTTGAACAGCTTGATATTGTAGCGGCGCTTGATATCGTCGAAGAAGCCATACATCTTGTTGATACTAGCGCACTCGTGATTGCCACGGAGTAAAAAGAGGTTTTCAGGATACACGATTTTGTAGCAATACTGAAGAGTAATCGTCTCGACGCTATACTTTCCTCGGTCTACGTAGTCGCCTAAAAAGAGATAGTTGGAGAACGGCGGAAAGCCGCATTTCTCGTATATGCGTAAGAGATCATAGAACTGTCCATGCGTGTCTCCGCACACACGCACTGGTGGTCGAATTTCTAAAAGCATCGGCTGAGACATAAAAATCTCCCGAACCTCGGTGAGTATAGAACGAATTTCCTCCTCCTTAATTAGAATTTGTCTCTGCGTACGGCTCCCTTTGACAGCCTGCATTTTTTCTATCAGTGACTGTGCAATTTTTGAGGCTGAGCTCATTTTTTAACTTCCACTTAAAATTATGCTCGAGTTCACCGCCTCCAGCGCTTGGCTTCACTTTGAGAAGCTTTCGAACGCCACTTTTTATTAACTAGTGTTTCGTTGAAGATGACTTTGATTCCTTTTATGAGTGGTACTATATACTTTTTTTGTAATAAGAGCAAAATACACGCACAGTAATTAATTAAAAAATATAAATTACCTATTCAAGAAAGAAAAAATAATAGGAGTAATAGCGTTAACCAATAAGTAGTTTATTTAATTAGGCTTGCTCCTACTCAACCCTAGTGAAGCATTTTGAGCGTGTGCTCGGCACAACCATTCTTATTGGCCAATGTGTCGAAATCCACATTCAGAATAGTTGGTAGTCATATATTGCATACTTGGTAGAGTTCGCATCCACGAGAGAAATTGTGTGAGGCCCTCTCAAGAAAAACACCTTCCTTCATCCCCTGCATAGGGCGGAAAAGGAGAAACAGAAGCACACTTACCATATCGATGCAAAGGATCGACCCGGTATCCCCACTTAAACAAGGAAAAGCTTAAATTTGCTTCAAGTCCAACACTCGACTACATCTCTCTTGTGTGCCCCCCTAAAAAAAAGGAAAATATACAATGAGCCGAGAATATATTTTCCTCTATTTCGATTACAGATTTTTACCGTTATTTAGATGAGAAGACAATAATTGCTGATGGAAAAAACTATACAGACAAGAACGAGGATCGCTTTACAAGAAAAACTTACAAAAAAAGGCAGCGAAGGTAAAATATTAATATTTGCTCGTGTGAAGCACCAGGATTTAATTTTTCTATATTATGGCTCAGCAAAATCATAATTAGCATAATAAAAGGGTAGTCATGCTTTCAACATTTCCTGCTTTAATTTAAATATTCGAAAAATAAAGAAAGAGTTGAGACCTAGAAACCTACCCAGGACAAAGACGCGATTCAGGTGTAGTATTGTTTGTTATGGTAAAGGCCATTTGTCTCTGTATTTACAACGCATTTTTTTCCATAGTAAAAAGAAATCGCAATAAACCAACATGTGCGAGCTCTCTAACACATGTGTGAATGGTTGAAATGATATGTAAGTCTCTATCCCATCCTAGTCATTAGCAAAAGTATCCTGATAGTATTCCTTAGGATTGTGAGCAATATCTGGAAGATAACAAAACCCTAAGACTGCATACTTTACCCCGTTGTATAAAGAATGCAGAAGTCTTTCACCCCAAGGTAAAGCCAGAGAAGCAACTGAATTGCCGAATGTCTCTTTGCAATTACTATCATCGTCGTATAAATCCCCCCTCCCAGGCCGGTAAACGGAAAACTCGGGGAGGTCCTGAAATTTTGTATATGAACTATGCACATTCACTATCTCATGCATCTCGTCCGTTTCTCTATCCCTCTCCTCCATCTGAATGGAGAGAGACAAATTGGTTTCCCGTTTCCTTCGTTCCCGAATGGCTTTAAACTTGACCTCTCGGAGACAGCAGTGCGCTTCCTCAGAGCCTTTTGCTGCAGCCCTTAGATGTGACTCACGTTCATTTTGTACACTCTGCAAATCCTTAGTAAGAAGCAAGAGATCGCAGTAGTCTATTTCATCTTGGTTTGTCGTCACAACTGTCGTGGGAGAGGTACTAGCCCTTTCTCCCTCGCAAGAAGAGTTGCTGAACCCGCATGCGAAGGGTTCGGAGGAGCGCCCGTGCAATGAAAGCTTTGTAAAGTCCAAAGTAGACATCACCTCAACACTACTTATCCTACTTTTCGGTGTTTATTAATATCGCTTAAGCTGAAAGAGAATTTTCGAGAGAAATAATTGACATGCTCCTCCCTACCCCCTCTTCTCCCTTAGCAATAGCCTGCAGATCTGTTCACCACCCCAAAATTTTCTCAAAAAGAAACAGTAACTCAAATTAAAGTGAATAACACCTACTAGTCATTGGAGAAGCAGTTTTTTAATAATTTACTTATTTTATGCAAAACAAGTGTTGAATGTTTTTGCTTCTCATAGAAAGGAAAAGAGAAAAAATCTCCTCTGAAGCACCATGAAACCTTCTAATTTTACTTGATGATACCAGTCGGTTTTTTTTGTGCCTATACCTTCTACATTTAATGAACTATGTACAAAAATAAAGAGGCATAGATCTATTCACAGCAGAATTGCTCAAATAACTTCAATATTGATGTTGTATTCTTCATATCCACCCCAGTCCGTAGCCGTCCAGCGATATCAACGCGGCTCCCTATGATCGATTTACACAAGCTCACTGACTTAACCAAAACCCCTGCCAACAGTCGCGCATCCAGGTTACCGGGAGAAATAGAGTGTCCATGGCTGACGCCGTCAGTACAGTTGTTTTTGGCTGCCATCATATGTTTATTAAAAGAAGGATACACAACCTCTGACACGCGAAATAGCGAAAACCGCACTGGGTTATGGTGTGCGTCTGGTCGATTATCTGGCAGCTCGGCGGGTCGGGAGGCCCTCTTCAGGTACTTGTGCACACTGGACAGAAAAAAGGAGGAGGAGAGGGGGGAGGAAGAGGAGGGAGCTGGGGCATCACCAATGCTAGACAAGATCTGCTCCTGCCGTTGCACCGTCTGTATATAGCCACTAGGTGAGGTCAAATGGCGGTACCAATACAACGGCGATACCCATGAGTCGTGAATCCAAAGAGGCGTGAGTGCGACGAAATGCGCGTCCAGACGCCAACACACGTCAAGGGCCCGTACGAAACCACTGCAATGATCTAAAAAAGTCACCTGTGGTGTTTTCTTTGGCTGACACCAGCGGCAGTTGAGTGCAGGTTCAGGAAAGATAGAGGCAAGATAATAGACTACAGAAGCTTTCCGCATGGCAAGTTCTAAATCCTGTTGAGAAGTCGTATCGCCCTCGATGATCTCAAGCGCCACATGCCATCGCAGCAAAGTGTCCGGGCGAGAGGCCCGGGAAAACGGGGTCGATAGAAAAGGGTTCGCCTTGTGTTCGTACTCATATCGAAGTGTGCGTTTCCCATTCCCTCGCTCATCCTCATAAGAAACTTCATTATCGTTCTTCGGATATGAGAAACTCGACGGTAAGGAAGACCCTTTGGATTCCTTCTGCTGCCCCTCCCGCTCAGCTTTTGCGTTGGCGATGAAAATGGACTTGGCATACTCAGCATTGCTCGTGAGGACGAAGACGTTGATGCCTCGTCTAAGGTACTGTTCGACTATAAATTTACCCATAAAACTTCCAACACCGATGATTGCAACACCTTCAACTGGGCTGTATCCCAGTGTGAAATCCGAATCCTTCTCATTGTTACTTGCCACAGAAAGAGATTTGGGTTCAAAGGTGCCTGAGACAGGTGCGGCCGTCACATTTCTGAACGGAAAAAACAGTTGTCCATTGCTCGCATCCATAACCAAGGGTGCTATTTTAATCTTGGATTCCACCACGGCATTGAGTTCGCGCGTGCAATCCTCTCGAAAGACACTGTATAACGGATTTTGTGTAGCTCGGTGGATATGAGTACGAATGACGTTGCAGTAATCTACCGGTTTAAGCTCTAAGCACGACGACACCATTCCCTCTGAAATGCTTAAGACACGCCTCATTGATAAAGGCATAGGGGGGGGGAAGGTGAAGAAAGACAAGCAGACAAATGTAAAACAATGAAATACAGTGCTTCCAAAAACGGTCAAAATGTTTTACTGTCATGTGAGGGTATTTTATTATTGACTGATGCATCAGTGGGTATACATCCTCTCAAAACTTTAATAAAAACTAAAATGTGAATCATCGTTGTTAGTTTAAATAAAGAAATGAAGAGACAACACTAATCGTTCTTTATTTCGTAATCGAAGCCGCATTCTCCTCTGAAAACATAGTTGCCATAAGCATTTGCTTTGGTCTCCCTTCAGGCTCTCCATGGATTAACTTCTCTAACAAATCCTTACGTTCAAGTATGTGCACACCTTTCGCGCACGCAATTCGAACCATATCATTGGGGTGCTTCCAATATACCTCAAATACATCCTCCACAAAACGCGAGTAGTTCAATAGCGCTAAGTAAACGATTGTGTAGGCTAGTTGGCCAATAATACGATTAGAACTAAGCTCATTTTCTGAAACATGCAAGAACACGCTCAACCTCTGGCATCCGTTCCGAGGCCGCCGTGAGAAACTTCAGCTCCCCCATCAATTCTTGTGTTCCTTTGAAATTACTTTCACAAGAAAAGGCCGCAAGGACATCGACAGGAGTATCTAAAGGGTAAGAGGTATTCATGACCTGATTAAAGCGCTGTACCAACGGTCGCCCGCCGCACATTCTCGTATTTTCTGGGTAACTGATGGTGCAAAAAATAGGCATTTCGAGCAAGATATCCTCTTTGTCATCACCCGGTAGGTGAACTTGACGGTGATCAACCTGGAGGTCCAATCTTGTGTGAAACACCAAAAGGGATTTAGAGTATATAGTTCGGAAGGCACACATACGCACGGGGGTGTCTTCTAGATGTGCATTGCCATCACTAAGCAGAAGGGGCCAGCCAAAAACAAATGGATTCGACTTCATCATGCGGTTTTCAATCAAGCGAAAGTGCCCCGAGGTGCCCAAGAAAAGATTGTACTCTAATGAATAATCCATTTCCACTGAACGTGGATCGCGGTTTCGCATGTCCTCGATGAACTTTTCTTTAATATATGAAGGACTAAGAGTTCCTGTGAGCAATTCTTTAGTCTGCGTTTCAATTTCGTTTTGCAACTTCTCGTAGTACGGCAGGTATTTTTTCATGTGCTCAGCGTCGACGTCAAGAAATTCGCTGAATATCTTTTGGATGGCGCTGTAAGAAGGTCTGACGGTATGCCAGAGCAGTGGTGGAAAGTGTTCGGATAGCTGAATCATTATCTTTTCGGTGGGGCTGTTGTGATCCCATAGCAAACGGCACATCCTATTCGGTTCATTAATAACAGGAGAGTCTTCTCGATCTGGGAAAGGAAAGGCCTCTCCAATTACAGTATATTCTGCCTTTTCGTCACCTAAGCAGAGACGCTTGCGCAGAATACTGCTCATATTCAGCGGATCATACAGCTCCTTGTCGAATGTAAACGGTTTTCGATACCACGACAACTCGTCGTAGATCTTGATATCATAGGAAATCGTTTTCTCTTTAGATTTAGAATCCTCGCGTATTTGAGAAATCCAAGCGGGGGGAGATATAGACGACGAAAATGACACATGCCGCTGGGTAAACAACAAGCATGGTTGCTGTCCAACCGTCCTGCGTCTACTCCTATACTTGGAAAGGCATTGTAAACACAACGAGCGACGCATTACTGCCTTAAGTATATCGGTATAAGCGTTTACTGATATTTTAATATACCCCTTCTCCAAGTTAGCTTTTATCGAAAAATAAGGAAATGATATATGGAATGGTACACAAAAAAAAAAGGAGAAGCAGGAAAGGAGTGTGCTTAAAGAAACCAAATCTTTATTCTTTTCTTTACCCTTCAAAAGGGACTGAACGTAAGACTAATATTTACATTATTTATTCCTTTAATTAATCGAAGAATCAGACCGGTATTAACATTATTAACTGGAACTTATTGCTGCGTCAAGAAAACAGAGAGCTACAGCGTCACCAAATCATCCAACGGATCCATTTGTGGTTGGTGATATGCTACTGTAGGAAGGTGATCCTTACTAAGAGGTCGTGTGACCTCTGCTGTAAATAAACGTGCGTATGTCTTTTCATATCGAAGAGGTGTTTTGTCTTCTGCACTGCTTCCAAAAGCAGAAATCATGAGCGGTACGGCAGGTAAGTAGTGCCGCTCAAGTGCTGTCAGTTCCCACAAGGTAGAGCTAAGAGCATTGGAAGACGGTAAAGGGGCTTCTAGGTCGAAAGGATCCTTCCCTCGAACAGCAACGCCGTCTGGCGTAGGGCCTCTTTCTTGTTGGAAACCGCAGTAGGCACTTTGTGGCTACCCTTGTTCCCTTTTATGCACTTTTCGGATAATGGCAATGCCAACTGATCACTTTGAATCCCCAAGGCATCTTTAGATAATTCACCGTCCTCATCAGGTAAGAATGCTTCCTTGGAAGTTCGATGGATAAGGGCTATACAATTGGGGTGAATCTGGAGTACTTTCCGTGTGAACGGGAGTACAAAGGACAGTACCGGCGCGGGAGCTACCAATGAAATGCGTAAGACCTTCTTAATAACACTCGCCGCGACATAAGATGACACCCGAACGGATGTCATGGACAAATAAAGAAGTTGAAACATTTGATAACGGTGGCGGGAAGCAAACGCTTCTGGTGTGATCAAGCTATACAATTGCTCATAGAACTGTGGATACTCCAGCCCATGATCCAACATGAGCACAAAAAGACCCTGAAGCGCCATGACTGAAATCAAACCCCCACTACTAAAGCAAGAGCTTAAATAGTCGGCAAGTATAAGCGGGTTGTTCAGGTTTGGCAATATCACAGGTGCAAGCCGGTGAAGAAGGTGAATGTGAAGCGACGTTTCATCACCATACTCAATGCAACGCATCCACAAAGCTGAGAAGAAATGCTTATGTGCACGCTCAGAAAAAATAGATAGCACGCTATTCATAAGGAGCTTCCGCCGTTCTGATGCATTAGCGTTAACATAGGTGTCTCCAACTTCAAATTCCTGCTTTTCTTTCTTTAGAAAATCCCATCGAAGGGTCATGTGCTGCAGGTCCGGTAACCCGCGATTGCAAAAGAGCACAAAAGTGTTCACAATGATATTAGTCAAAGATTTGTCGCAGCCGTCTTTTGTTTCACTGACACTTTCGGTGATAGTCAAACGCCTACGCTTTCGGAGCTGACGATCAATGACACTAGATGCACCCCTAAATAGGAAAAACCATACATCATCAGCGGCTAGAAATTCACTGTTGGGGCCACTGAGAGCCTCGCGCATTTCTGTCACCTGCGGGCTGCAAACGTCCGGAACAACATCATCTCGCACGGGAGAAACGAGGGGAGACCTCAGTAAGTGGTCGATCTCCGGTAAGACTTCAGTATCAAAGGTTCGGCACAATGCCATGTAGTTGGAACACTTATCGCATTTTTTCAATGCTCTTATAAATTTTTTACACAGCATCGTCAAGTAGTCCTCTATAGAGCTTAGAAAAGGAACTGAAAGGTCTGAAAAAATCCATGTATGTGGATAAAAGAAGTAAGATGCAAAGAGCAAACCATCATGTGAAAATATCCACAGATCAGGATAATCAATGCAAATACAGGCCGAATAAAAAGAGATATAAGACAGAATGAAGGTAAATCAGCTTCGCCCAACAACACAACTGTATGTAATATCATTACCATATTTATGTTGAGGATATAATAATATGCATACTCGCCTACTTGATGCTCGTAAGATATGTAAAAGAATAAGCATTAATAGTGAACGTAACGATAAAGAATTTTTCGAAACATTGCTATTAGTGCAAAGTCCTTCCTTCGCTAAATTTTATCTGTACATTGTAGAGAATGACTATAGGTTTATTATCTTGGAACTGCTTACCTATCACGTATGTAGTCCTTTTGTGGCACCCCCGACGAAATAGCAACAATCGTTATTTCTTTAGGGCAAGTTGCTCCCCTGTTAGCAGATCTCACAGGGATACTACACATGAGCCGTGGGCCGTGGGCGATGCCGGCTCTGCAGTGCTCTCCATTCGCGCGAATGAGCTCCAGATGGGCCTTGATATTCGTAAGGCATGCTGTTTGAGGGGACCCGGACAGCACAGCGCATCCCCCCTCCCCCTCTGTCTTCCCGCATGCAAGGGGGCCCGGTAGGTTCAGACCCCGTTATATGGGAGGCAGCGTATCCTGGGCTTGCTGCGCCATTTGAGCACGGGAAACGGGCTCCACAATATTGCGGCAGGGCAGCCTAGCACACAGTCAGCACCGAAACTCTCTCAACTGGAATGACTGGGAAATGGAAGAAGTTCCTCAATTAGTTCAGGACAGCGATAGCTCTCCTTTATAGAGCCCTCCGATGTGGCCAGAGTCACACGCGCAACTAGCGCTGTGATATCATCTAACTTCCCGCCTACATATTGGTACCCCTGTTGGCTGGCGTGCTTAGCAAACGGGGAAATGAATTCACGACTATGTCCATTTCGCGATGCATGCTTGGCTATATTCTCTGCCACTTTCTTGCTGCCAAATTGCTCTACATCAAATAAGTGCGGAATTAAATTATGGATCCCGATATTATCAAGTACACCGTCGCTCACGCAGAGGAATATATCACCCTCTCTAAGCTGAATCTTGGCTTCTTCCCCGAGGTCTGGTGTATCATGAGGAAGTTGATATGGACAGTTAAAGGAATGTTGTTGTGTGGTGGTTTGATATAACAATTTATTATTTCTCACGACAATAATCCCGCAGTCTCCAAGGTTTAAAATAGAAGCAAAGGTATGCCCCACAATGGTTGCGATAGTCACCGGGCAGCCACCTGGCTGTGCAGCCGCATTTGCCATTTTCCAACCGTGATTCAGCACATCCAGGGCGGAAGCAGTTCCTGATTCGCATACGCTTGCTTTCACTTTCTCTAAGGAAAAGGACATGACATTTCGAGTATAAACGGCTGGATCGACCCCTTTCTCGGAGTACCCACCCACGCCATCGGCGACGCCGATTCCGTAGGGATGTGAAAAGAAAGCGTCTTCGCCTCCACGGTAAGCCTTTTTGGGATGCGGAATGCAACACACTCCACGCTGCCCAAAAATTAACTGTTGTAACGCAATAAACGTTGGTCTTGAAAACAGCACACACCTGACATGGTACATGGTATTTGGTTGCAATTACTTTTTTTGTGTGAGGGTAGAGGGGGTTGTATTAGTGCATAAAGAAGGTAGAAAATCAGTACGTACGTCTATTGGTTTATTGTTAAAGGAAATCAGAAAAAAAAGGAGAGTAAAACATGGAAAATAAAATAGGAACATACCACGCAAGCACAAGAATGCCGGAAATAAAAAGACGGGCACGGTATAGGAAAAAGTATAATTAATTCATTGAGGAATAATTTTTGCCCACAAGTCTTGTTCATTTCTTTCAAAACCGAATCCTGATAATGTAAATCATGCCTCTAGGTGCACTTGGACTACCACACACTCACGCAGGTCTGAAATCCCGTATTGAAGCTTAGAAGTAAAGAAGGAATATCCTTGAGCTGAACTCAGGGACTAATGGCTTCCTCCTTTGAAGTCCCATCTGGGTATGTTGTGATACGAATACCATCAGAACGATCCAAGATAGAGGACCCGTTGGAATACTCGAAAAGTGTGCTTCCATCAGTGCGCATGGTTGTAGTGACACCTTCTGTTTTAAAGACCTTGGTGCCATCCGCGTAGACAAAGGTTCGATCGCCGTTTCGATACCGATATTCCCACGAGCCAACGGCGTGTCGTATAACCTCAGGATCTGGCAAATCGCTTTGTATGATGGTATTAGCATATACATTTTCGCTGGAAGATGAAGTCTGCCCTTGATAGTTTGTCTTTTCCCTCGTTCCGCTCAACGCAGGAGACTCTTTGGTTTTCTTTTCGACTTGTTTCAGGAGTGTCAAAACCTCGACAGTTTCCTTCTATTTCAATAGCACGGCCATTCAGATCCAAACTTTCTCTGTGATTGCTAATGCCACGACGATTATCGTTACGTTTTGGAGTAACCGGAGAAATAGAGTGAGCCGAGTCAACGGCGTCGGAAAGGTCTCGAACAATATCTGTATACTCTTTGTAATTGCGCAGTACCAGCAATGACGCTTCTCGTTCTTGCTTTGCTCGGAACTCAGAGTGTGCCGTGCGCCGCCCTGGCGAACCGAAGTAATTCATCGCTTCGATTAGTTGATTGTTAACGAAGCTCCACCGCATGGAATTTACAAATTTCTTGGCTATCCGCTTTCGAATTTTATCAAGCCTTGCATCGCCATCCTCAATGCTAACTGCGGAGAGCGGTGAGAGATAATGTTGCGAGCACGATGATACTGAAAAAGGATTACGGGCAGCCCGACTCCAAAAGGGTCGTTGAGCTGGCTGTGATGCGGTACGGGTCGTCGATTCCGCCTGGTTACTTAGTGCAAGTATCTCATCACAAAGATATCGTTCGGACATATTGATCAGTGCCAGTGGCCACAGACCATACACTAATGGCACAGTGTTGGCGGTTAAGTTCATAATATTGATTTTCTTCCCATCAAAAACAATCCAAGTTCGTCCGGGTGATGCTTGGTTACAGGAGAAAAGAAGTAAATCTTCCACAAATGAAGAGAACGAGCCATGATCGCTCACAAGCTTGGATAGCAGCTGCTGCGGTACCTGCCCTATTTCAGAATTTTCAGCCACGCATCTCATCTCCATATCTTCGCAGAAGGCCTCGGATGATAAGAAATGGACCGCTTTCTTCAAGCAAGAAACACATATCCTTATCTGGGGGGTCGTTGTACTCGTGAGCTCTGTTAGCGGCAGCTGCCTCGAATAAAAGGGACAACCTGTGGCATGAAAAACAGATGCCAGTGTTCTTGAAGAAGCAAATGCTGTAGAAACAACCAACGAGCTTAATGACAGGCCGGATAGTTCAGGAATATTTTTACTCACGAGCGGCAGAATTTTCTCTAATTTCTGGCACACATTATGTTTGCTAAGGGGCTTTCTGAGCATAGTTAACAAAAAAAGGCTAGAGAGCGATAGGGTGTAAAAGAATGTTCAGCACACCTACGGTGAAATAGACAAGAATATTACGAACCGGTTTATTTGCCTTTTGGAGGGGTAATGTGCGGGACCACGAATCTGTTAGTTCAACAATCGATATTTCAAGAAGTGGGAAAGGAATACTAAAGGAGCGATAAGCTAATAATATCACTAGTCTATTATACCCCCCAATGAAGCTGTTTGCAATCAATACATTTCACTGCCTTCAAACCAGTGAAATAGGTATCCAAATCATTCATTCATATGAATAAGAGCTGTAAATACTTTTGAATAGTTCAAAAATTAGGAAAATCATTAAGATAATTTTTGCACCTTGACACCCTGTTACGCGCCTGTGTCTCACGTTCCACCCCGTAGAATTTTGCGGCGAGTTGGAGTTTTTTCACGGTTTCTTTCGAAAGGAACAGCGAGTGTCTAAGGGCTTTTTAGCTAATGCCCTACCCACACGATCGTCCCGGATGTGGCTTTCAAAGTACAACCAAAGCCACATTATAACGCAATCCACTGAAATTTTATCCAACATTTTCAGTAACACGCTACCCATCACCCGGTAAAAAATATTTGGGCCCCTCACTAGTTGTTTCACACAATTGAAAAGTCGCATTAGTTGACTTTCGTTGACCTTCTGAAGTGCACGACTACCTACTCGAAATAAGCCTTCAAAGTTATCTACAAGTGCATCTTTTTGTAGTTCTTCCAACGCGCTAATAACCTCTTCGGCATCGATATCGTTCTCTTCTAGAGGAGCACGGAGAACCAACTGTTGAAGAATCAGACCTTTTCGCTCACCTGGAGATAAATTAAACATAATAAACAAATTAGCTGTTGAAATCCTAGTCAAATCAACGTGATTGAGGATATTTCTAATGCGGGGGTGCTCAATAATTTTGTTGCGCTGTATTGGCGTGCACACGCTCATTAGAAGAAACACATCCTCTGTTTCGCATTCAGCTAAGTTATCATATGCTTCTAAAATGTTTGAAGTATTAAACTGCGGAATTAGTTGTAGTGCATGAGCAGCTTTTGCCGCACACAAAACGTCATGCATTGAAGGCTTCGACTTTTTAAGAAACTTCAATACTTTTTCAAAGGCGTTGGCATCTCGAACGCACAAATCAGACAACGTTTCCAGAATGAGTTGATATTCAAATGATGAAAAGTCTTCGGTGAGATTATTGATCACATCCATCACAATATTTTTTTTGATATCATGGCAAGACTCACCAACATCTTTTAGCTTCAATAGGAGGTTAATTTTTTCGCCTTGATCAAAAAGGCTTTCGTCCAAAAGATCTAGAGCGATTCCTTTCACTTCTTTTAACTCCTCATTTCGATGTAGCTGCACCATTGAAACGACTACAAGTATTAACGAATCTCGATAAACATCAGGTTTACCCTGAAAATTACGCTTTCGCTGAGTAAAAGCTCTTTTTGAAAGTTTACCGTGAGCCTTCTTAACTAAAGATTTGTGAACCACATTACCTAGACGTATAAAGGCATAAAGAATTTGAATTGACTCATCCTGGCCAATCGCTGAAAGATCTAGGTCTGTTTTGCACAGTGTTAAAGCCTCCACGGGATAGTAATCCAGGCTGTTCATCGCAATACAAGCGTTTGCTATGCCCTTTGTTGTTATTTTCGAGTGTTCACAACATGGCAATAGATCTAAAAGTAACTTATTTGCTTTAGGTGAATTAAGTTGCGATAGGCAAGCAACTAATTGTGCCCTTTCCTCGAAATTACCAGTTTCTGGCACCATAGCAACGTCTAATTTATTTCTAATATCATTAAGCAGATCAGTCAAGCCCTTCTGTGATCGAATGTCTAGAGGATACTGACGAATCGATCTTGCAAGGGAAAGAACTTCAGCATCTGATAGACAAGGAATAGATGTACCAACCCATTGAATAATTTGCGGTATCGGCACAACTTTCATGTAGGCTAATACTTTTATTAAATCAACAACTTCTTTGGCTGTATCATCCGATAATGGTTCGCTGAGATATGATTCTTGGATAGCAATCACCCAAGATTTATGTTTCAATTGGCCATGTGTCGCAATAATACCAATAAGTTGTTGAATTTCTTTGCGGGAAAGCCTTTTTGACAAAATGTTTATTGTCATGGAAAGCTCACTCAAGCTATTATGTGACAAAGGCAAATTGCATTCAGCTAAAGAAAGCAACAACGCAAAAGGGTCAGGTGCAGAACGAAGAAAAGCGGAAACTGCGGAGCTGAAAGAGTACGCTAACGGCTCCAAATCTGAATATAAGCCCTGGATCCCACATGCGAGCTCCCAAAACGTGCGGGTAAAGGAAACAAAGTCCTCCGGTGGTAAGGCTGTAAGATTCTCTTTCACGTGCGAAATAAATTTAGGCTCTGAAAAAAATGTTGAACGATATCGACTAAAGGAGCTTGGGTGAGTTTCAAGACGCTTTGTTATATCCACAATTAGTTGTAGCCCTATCGAATCTGCATTCGTTGCAATGAACGATTGAATCCAACGGTCGTGTCTTCCACCTACCGGATACCCGCATTCTTGCATCAAACCAACAAGCTCACAGCAATCATCCATTTCTTCTACAACTTCATCTAAGTTCAAGTTATGCATATATGTCCGAGCTAGTTGCATTCCTTTAGATGAAGCAGACCCCGCTATCCATTGCTTCAACTGTTCAGAATGTGGCCTCCACCTCGTGGAAAGAAATCGGTAACTTGTTGCTTTTAGCATCCTCACTGAATAAAAACTGAAAAATAAAAACACCCATGATGGAGGTAGGTCCAATTTTCTATAATATAGACATGTTGCAGAACTCTCTTAGGACACAAAATATTGAAAAAAATTTCAGAAAAATATAAATTTGCAAGAAAGGACAGAAATATTTAAAGAAGACATTGCTTTTTATCTAATTCTCTATGGTATGGTACAAAAGCCGAACCTCTATGTCTTCAAAAAGTTGTTATTGTTTTTTTGAAGTGCCCAAAACCCGGATACAAACGCAAATGCATCTATACCTAGTAAAATAGCTAAAAATGTTAAATCAAGCATCCTAGCGCAAGTTTGCAGATATATATAATCAATGTGCGTACTCCTTCGATGAGAAAGAACAGAATAATCGACACAACTATAGTTTCTCTGCACTCAGTAAGATTTCCACAAATGTATGTCAAGACAATGAAAAGCCCCCAGCACCGGAACTAGAAACATCGATATAATTTCCATAGTAAGCGCAGCTGGGGTAAACGATAAACTGGTAGGTTTTAAAATGAGAATGCTAAATCTCAGAAGAAGACAAGCGAATAGCCAAGAAAGTGCGGAGAAGAGATTCAGCTGAAATAGCAGAGAGGTACTAACTATTAATTCTTCGGGATAAAAAATAGCAACCATTGTTATCCCTTTTTTGTTACGTCAACCATAATAATAATGATACCCTTGACTAGACTGCTTTTTAAAAAGAAAATTCCAGAAAATGCGAATAATTTTATTGATACATATGCAAGGGAAGGTTTAAAAGAGATCACTATAATACTGTGTTCTCAAAGAGTAGTGTTGCGAATATTATATATATAAGTCTGAAAAGTTTAGAAATTAATCGGGGAAAAGAGAATTTTAACAATGCTATAAAATCTCATCTTCACTTGAGGTGTATCCATTTTCTTTATCTGATTTACAACAATATTCATTTCGTGAAACTGTTCTCCTGCGTTCATTAAATTTCCTAACCTCAATTACTTTTTGTCCATGCTCTCTTTGAATTAGATCCTGCTCTAATAAACGCACATCAAGTCCCTTCAAATATTTTAGCGCTTCATATTCGGACTCCTTCAGAAAGGAGTATTTGCTATCATCTTTCGAAGATAACTCTTGTTGAAAAGAGCATTCGGAATCGTCAGAATAGTTTCTATTTTCTTGATATGCCCTATTATCTTGTGGGTTCCTCTGGCATTTGCAACAGAGTACTTGGGAGCACGCACATTCTTGGCAAATACGGTGGTAGGCTAGTACTACAGACTTCGTTCCACACAAATTGCACTTTCGTGCGCGTTCCAAAGGTTTATACTTCCCATAATCGGCCTTCCACTGAATTATTTCGCAACACCGACGACAACAAAGCTTTGTCATCAAATTGAGGATAGTCTCAGGTATTTGTTCCTTTTCTAATTTGTACCTGTTAGGATCATATTTTATTTTGTTTGTATATGCTTGGCGACAACCTTTCGCGCCATTTTTAACGGATTGCTTCATAACTGAAGCTAGTCATATGATGAAAGTAAAAAAGAAAAAGCGTTAGAATATAGTGCCTCAAAAAAGCTCCCGTTGAAACACTTTATTTTTTTAATTCATTTTTTACATCAAGTTTTTCGCTTTGCGCATTAAACAAAGATAAATAATGCATACATACATACATATGTATGTATGCAGAACTTAGTCTAAAATATTTTAGTGGCAGCCTAATTATGGAACGAGGCTTACCTATTTTTCCTTTACAACAAAATTCCAAAACGATAAATGTTATAACTTAGCATCATCAGGCAAACAACAGCTAAGAAATTCTTCTAAATATTTTGTATACACTGTCTAGAAACAGATAACTAAGTCATAGGTTATCATATCCCTACAAGAAAGCTAGCCACCAGGTCGTGCTCACAGGGATCCAGCGCTCCGGTTTGTGACAAAAGGCACGTACGCGCAAACGTTTCATTTCACAGGCTGGGGTGCTAATCTCTGGATGTAGCAACTATATCAACGGCAACTCATGTCTAAGAAAGCCTGACATCACACATTCCTTTGCAATCATTCCTTGGTATTTTATTACGCGACATGCAGTTCCGCGGACTAGTGCCAGAAACGGTAAGAGTCAGAAAGGGTTATCCTTGAGACAGCATCACGATGTACGAAGCTTGAAGAAATAGCCCGCCTAAAGATTTACAAATAAAAGGTGTACCCGGGCTTTTGAATGCCAAAAGGATATGCCGTCCACAAAAGTGTTTTTGAAAAACCTTTGATCTGGAGCACAGGAACATTGTGGCACAAAGGCAGCCACGTCGTGAAGCTTCAAGACTTACATAATCGTGACCTTTAAGGGGGGCGAGGAGCATAATTAGAAACGTCCGAAAGGCGGGGCGGGCCGCAGGAAAATATCGCCCACAATAAAGTGATGGTAGGACATTTGGGGTAAATCTTAACAAACCGTTACTTATTTCCTATGTATATAAATTCAAGGCAGAATTCTGTTATTTTTGTTTTGCGAATAAACCGATACCCTCGATGTTCAATCAAAAAATGATGCCGGCGCCGCCCCCCCCTGGCGGCCCCGCGCCACGAATGCGCCCCGGCGGGCGCGGCAACAACGCATTACATTCAATCATTTCCCTGAGTGTGCAATATTTTAGTGGCATTATGTGAAAAAAATCATTGCTTAAAACTAAAACCTCCTTCCTTGTGCGGGGGGGTTGCTTTCGGGGGGCGCCCGCCCGAGCGGGCCCCGGCCAGCCGAACACATAAAATAAAGATTGACTTCTCAAATGTTTGTCAGTAATGATTATTTCAAGACTTATTACAAAGAAACCAAATACCATATTTTTCAATATGAGCAGATATTTTTTGATTTGAAAATTTCCAAAGGTGCGCAGTGGGGCAGGTGAATCAGCAAGCCTAAGCGGATGGGCGCCCCAGGCAATGCCAACCTCAGCCAAAAATATTATAATATCATGGGCTTGTAAAGATGATTGGGGGAAAAATTTTAATCTGATAATTAGCCAGCCCTCGATAATAGACAGTTAAGGCAATGATGCTTTAAAAACACGAAACTTTGATACATTATAAAATAGATATTTTTCTGTAATTTGAGACCAAAAATTTACACCGGGATTTTATAGAAGTTAATGCGCTTATTCGTTCTATACATTTATTTATAGAGAAAATAAAGAATATACATTCATAATGAGCCAAGACTAGAACACAGAGATTTTAGGGATAGCATATACTTTTTAAGAAATCAAGAAGTAATGAGGCGATTTTTTTTTGAAGGATGTGAAAATGCTTAAACCTCAAATTGGGGATCCTGTCACAAAAAAACTTTGATTATATGTAACCATTAAAAAAAAAATATCAATTTCCAAACTACTGGTTGGAGGCGCTTTTCGAGTTGGGATTGAACATGGCATGCATGTAGGGGGGGCCTAGGGCTGGAAACGGGGAAAATTATTTATAAGATTAAAATATTTAGTTTTAAAGCTGGCGCATAATATTGTGGATGGCGAAAAACAAACTAAGGGTTAGGAAAGACCGTTTGAACCCTAAGAAGTGGCCCGCGCAATTGAAGAAACTGAACTTCATATACAGCATGGCATTGATACGCTTTAATTAACGTGTCTCAAATCGGCCCGCATTCCACACACACCATCGATTTGTGATCCTGATATTTTAAAAAAAAATGATTAAAAATTAGCGTGGGTGGCGCCATGGTATTTCCCAGAAGTGGGCCGGTATGTAGGGGGCTATGTTGGGAAAACCTTCAAAACACCTTCTTGATGTGAGCAGATTGTGTAAAACACAGAGTTTTTCTTAAAAAAAATCAAGTGAAGAAGTTTTTCTATTATTTTTACCAGAAAATATTCTGCTTCTTCATGTAAATTGGTGAAGCTAAAGAAGTATACATTAAGACAGCCTGTTTGGAAGGTGTGCTGAATTGAATAGGGCGAGATGATTGGGTTGGTCAAAAAAGTATGAATTTGAAGGTAAAATGCATTTTTATATGTTATATTAATAAGTAAAAAAATATACGATACGGAGAATTCTAGTCGAACGAATAAAAACTGAAAAGGTTAAGTTAAACATGTTTATCACTCCACTTTAAAAGATTTATTATACGTTTCCATACATAAGGGATTGGGGAATTTATAATAGAAAGTGCACCCGGTATAATCAGCATCACAAAAAAAATCTAGTAATTAAACAAAACATGGTGCACATAGAGAATAATCTTTATATTTGTGTAAAATTTTCTCTTCCGACCATAAAATAGAATAAAGGAATGCACTTATTTCAGTATCTCAATCTATAAGTCTATAAATTTTCTTTTTAATTATTGAAGAAATGGTGGTCTAAGGAGAAAGACGATAAAAGGTACAAACTTGGCCCCAAAACAGGGCAAGCATTCGCGCGGATAGCGTCTTACTCGAACATACGAGGGCAGGCCTTGGGTCGCTAACCATTTTTATTCTTCTGGTGCGCGCGCCCCTGCTGGCCGGGGGCGGCGGGGCTCATATCCAGATTTAAGTGGAAGAAAATCAGATCCATGTGGGAATGTGATTCCACAGGGGCCAAAATTCAGGACTCAGGGGAAATCCGAGTGGGGTGCGTGCGGCCCGGGCCCGCGGGGGCTGGCAGCGCGCCGCGCCTTTCCACAAAGGGGGGGCCTTAACGTGGGGCATAGCGCCGCGGCCCCGCGGTTGGATCGGGTCGCTTTTCCAGGGAGGTGGGGTGGGGGATAAATGTGGAATGGGGGCGGGCGCCGAGGGCCAGGGGTCAGTTATGGGGATCGGAGTGCGCGAAGTGGCCATAGCGCCGGGATCTTTCCCGAGAGGGGTTGTGCTGGACCTGCTCGTTTTGGGGGTGGGGTATCCCCACGGGAGGTTGAAAAAGCGAACCAGCAAACCCTTAAGCGTCCACTAGGGCGTTTGGATGCATAAGGTGAATCCCGCAAGCGGGTGGTTGCCAAGCGGCTTTGAGGTGCTTAACCTTCCTCAGCAGCTTGGTGGGCTAGTTTTTTCGGGGTAACACCATCGTAAAGAGTCTGTTGTACCCAAGGGGGGTGGGTGGGCTGATCTTTTAAATTACGGACTTAAGTGTGTCAATCTTTGGTATAGATGTTGCTTTGGATTTGATTTGAAGAAACTTGAAGGGACACAATGCTGATGATACTCGGGAACTGGGACGGGTCATTTCTAATTCTGAGTTTGTCAGCATTTCTATTCATTGGGCTAGAGAAAGGCCTCTAATATTTGGTAAAATTAGAGCTTTCATGTTGATATTGAAAACTAAATGTTAATTTATTTCTTCATTTTTCAGCTGCAAACTAAGGACATACAACATGCCCTTTCTCAAGCAAAATTTAAAAACTTTGTCGCGATCTAAGGCTTGTTATTTTTGCTATTTTATGAGTATTTATTATTTTTTACTTTTCCTGTAAAATGCATCTAAATATAAATATAAATATCAATAAATATATGTATATATGTTCAAGGAAGCTGTAATCATCTTTCAGCCCTTTTCGCTCTAGCCGTTTTTTTTTCTTCTGTCTTATGAAACTTTGGTTTTAAAGTATTTATCTTGCATATCTGGATTTATCGGCGCTAGAATATAACTGTATTTACATATACTTTTCCTTGTTAATATACGTATAGGCGTAGAGTCGGTGCATTTGAATAAGCCGGGGTGTTAACAAGAATCCCTTGTATTGGGTTAAAGTAAACTCCTCCATAATTTTAGTTTATACATTAATGAACATCAAAAAATGAGTGTATGAAGATTTTTAAAGTTTCAATATTTATAGCTGACACATATAAGGGGTAACCGTTTTCTACCCTATAGGAAATTAAAAGGGCTCAGTATATTCCTTACTTTTTCTTTTTTAATGTTGCTTTAAGCTAACTGCTCATGCATTTGAGCTTCGAGGAAGAGTTTTGAGAAGCAATAATGGATAAGTGATGAAGATCAGGTATGGTTTTATATTCTCTCATCTCTCTTTTTTAAGTTCTTTTAAAATAGATTTAATATAAAGGTGTATTTGATCACTTCTAGATATTAAAAAAGAAAAGTACATACAAAAAAAGGGATACTGTTTTGAGAGAGAACTTCACTTCTATTGTTGCACAGACAATTATTTTAATCTACAGTTTATTTACTTTGATTATTGTTCTGAAAGGGTATACATCATGTCACTGCTGAAGCTTTTGGAGCCCCAAACTCTTCCGCTAAAGGAAAATCAATTGATTGCATTTGATTACATCAGTAATCAAAACGAATGGCAATGGGCTCTTGGAACTATTCTCAAAATTGACAAATACAGCGCAACTCTGCAGCGATGGAGTACCCAGGGTAACAATAATACTATAAAAAGCATCATATTAAAGGGGCTTGAAAGGGAAACTAAAATGGTAGAAACTTTTCGGGAAAATCTTTGTGCTGCACGGGACACACTTGCAGCTATTCGTAATGCTAACGAAGGCTATGTGTCACAAGTGCGAGCGGTCTATGATCAGGCTCGCATTGCGGTTGAAAGTGTCGGCGAAGCGGATTTCCGGAGAATCACGTCGCAAGCTGTTCCCACACCAGTAGCTATGGCTGTCCTAAGGGGTGCGATGGCCGTTGCAAAGTGCAACCCTTATATTGATGAGTTCTACGACTGGACCGATATTCAGATTGAATATCGTAAGAGACGCATATTTCCCGGTGTAAAAGTTGATATTATTGCTAAGAACTACCCCTATGCCAATACACTGAGGCAACGATTTTTATTAGATCCGGATTTTTTCCCTTGATGCCGCCAAGCGTGATTCACATGTCACAGCAGTGCTTCATGAATGGATTACCACAGCACTAGCTTACCAAGAGGCATACAATCACCTAACCAAGGACAGACGTATACAAGTTCAAGGTGATGCCATTGCTGCCTCCATAGCTGGAATTAGAACCCGCCGTGCCAAAATTGCGACACTTAGAAAAGAGTTGTCCACAGTCATGCAAAATACATCGCCAAAACAGGTAATGTCTTTCACTAAGACTTCTATATTAACAACCATTCCACTGTCAGCAATTATTTGCCCTGTTGGAGTGGAGGGTAATATGGAGGAGTGCGTATTGACTAATGACGAAGTGCATGCCATATTGTCTGAAGCAAAAAAAAGTTAGATATAATTTAAAGCTGCAACTAAATATCGTAGCCGATCATTTAGTTAAGATGCTTGCTGAGTTACATACCCTTTCCATATATGTTACAGATTTGGAGGAGAGACGGCTCTCCCTGCAGGAGCATTATTTTTTGTTGATTCAGGGAAATGAAGACAATATTATAGATTCAAAAGGACGGGAAGGCACTGAGGAGGAGATACCAAAGCTAGAGGCTATTGTAGAGGAGCTTAAGCAAGGTTGTCATGAGTATCATGGAGAAACACGCTCAATAGTAAACTCGAGACACACAAAATTCTTTAGTGGAAAAGGCTTGAGCCAATTTGTTTCTGAAAATCATGAAAAATTTTCGTTAGCCTTCCTCAAAGATGCTTCAGTTGCCTGTAGTCTTTCATTGGAAAAGATTCAAAATATAGAATTTTCGTACCAATGGGATGTACTTCAGGTAACATGTGACGTGATCCACCCAACTTGGATGAGCCGGGAAGATGTTGATGCCTGTTTGGCACGAGCCTCATGGAAAAATGTATCAACTTTGTGCGTGAATCAAAACATTTCCAGTAACATGCTTGCCTCGACAATTGCTGAAACACGCCGCGATTTGCAGGACAACAAGGCGAGTTTTCCAATCGTGACGCGTAATCGATCTGGCTCTGAGGCGTATAGAGACCCCTATTGTGAGGTTCAAAGTCTCTATGAAGGCGAGACAAGTGATATTTCGAGTCCTTTGCAAAAAGCGAGGCCTGAAAATAGCTTGCTAGAGTATCAACTAGAAAATGTGTCAAAACAGTTAAAAGCGCAGGTTGATTCCTTAATGGTGGAGCGAGATAACTTCAAGGCAAAAAATAAGGAACTAGCTGACGAAGTTCAAAGACTGAGTAACTTGGCAGAGAAAGCGCAAACAACCTTTTGATCAATCAAAAAAGCGAACCTAATTTTTGTCATGACCAACAAATGCACGGAGAACTTAAAACCGTGAGTCTACTTTATGCAGAAGCACCAGATAAAGAGGCCCAAGGAAAAAAGCTCCTTACACCAGCTGATAGAGACATAAATGATTTAAGGAGGGCTAGCTTGGCAAATGAGAAGGAATTGGATAAAGTAAAAGTACGACTTGAAGCGAGCAAATGAAGAGCTCAGTAGGGCAAATCAGCATATTTACAATTTAGAAAAAGCGAAAAGGAAGTTAGAAGCTGACGTCATAGAAAACGTAGGGCGGTGGCAGATTGGCAAGGAGGTCAATTTGATTAATGGAAAGATTATTGTCATTGATGACAAAACCTTTGATTTAAACAGTAATTCAGTTCTTGTAGAGTACCGTCTGCAGAAAAAATGTAACGATTGTAATTCTCATATGGTATATAAACCATTGTATTTTATAAGGCCGAAAGTGTATCAAGAAGTTGTATCTGTAATAGATCAGTATCACAGAGAAATCGAGGTACTCAAGAAGGAGCTGGAGCAGCAGAAGACTGACAGCGAGCTACTTGCCGAGGAGCTGGAGCAGCAGAAGACTGACAGCGAGCGACTTGCCGAAGAGCTGGAGCAGCAGAAGGCTGACAGCGAGCGACTGGCCGAGGAGCTGGAGCAGCAGAAGGCTGACAGCGAGCTACTTGCCGAGGAGCTGGAGCAGCAGAAGACTGACAGCGAGCGACTGGCCGAGGAGCTGGAGCAGCAGAAGGCTGACAGCGAGCGACTGGCCGAGGAGCTGGAGCAGCAGAAGGCTGACAGCGAGCGACTGGCCGAGGAGCTGGAGCAGCAGAAGACTGACAGCGAGCGACTGGCCGAGGAGCTGGAGCAGCAGAAGGCTGACAGCGAGCGACTGGCCGAGGAGCTGGAGCAGCAGAAGACTGACAGCGAGCGACTGGCCGAGGAGCTGGAGCAGCAGAAGGCTGACAGCGAGCGACTGGCCGAGGAGCTGGAGCAGCAGAAGACTGACAGCGAGCGACTGGCCGAGGAGCTGGAGCAGCAGAAGACTGACAGCGAGCGACTTGCCGAAGAGCTGGAGCAGCAGAAGGCTGACAGCGAGCGACTGGCCGAGGAGCTGGAGCAGCAGAAGGCTGACAGCGAGCGACTGGCCGAGGAGCTGGAGCAGCAGAAGGCTGACAGCGAGCGACTGGCCGAGGAGCTGGAGCAGCAGAAGCTACAGCGAGCGACTGGCCGAGGAGCTGGAGCAGCAGAAGACTGACAGCGAGCGACTGGCCGAGGAGCTGGAGCAGCAGAAGACTGACAGCGAGCGACTGGCCGAGGAGCTGGAGCAGCAGAAGACTGACAGCGAGCGACTGGCCGAGGAGCTGGAGCAGCAGAAGACTGACAGCGAGCGACTGGCCGAGGAGCTGGAGCAGCAGAAGACTTGACGGCGAGCGGAGCTGGAGCAGCAGAGAGCTGACAGCGAGCGACTGGCCGAGGAGCTGGAGCAGCAGAAGACTGACAGCGAGCGACTGGCCGAGGAGCTGGAGCAGCAGAAGACTGACAGCGAGCGACTGGCCGAGGAGCTGGAGCAGCAGAAGGCTGACAGCGAGCGACTGGCCGAGGAGCTGGAGCAGCAGAAGACTGACAGCGAGCGACTGGGCAGGACGGAGCAGCAGAAGACTGACAGCGAGCGACTGGCCGAGGAGCTGGAGCAGCAGAAGACTGACAGCGAGCGACTGGCCGAGGAGCTGGAGCAGCAGAAGGCTGACAGCGAGCGACTGGCCGAGGAGCTGGAGCAGCAGAAGGCTGACAGCGAGCGACTGGCCGAGAGCTGGAGCAGCAGAAGACTGACAGCGAGCGACTGCCGAAGAGCTGGAGCAGCAGAAGCTGACAGCGAGCGACTGGCCGAGGAGCTGGAGCAGCAGAAGACTGACAGCGAGCGACTGGCCGAGGAGCTGGAGCAGCAGAAGGCCGGACAGCCGCTGAGGAGCTGGAGCACGAAGGCTGACAGCGAGCGACTGGCCGAGGAGCTGGAGCAGCAGAAGACTGACAGCGAGCGACTGGCCGAGGAGCTGGAGCAGCAGAAGACTGACAGCGAGCGACTGGCCAGGAGCTGGAGCAGCAGAAGGCTGACAGCGAGCGACTGGCCGAGGAGCTGGAGCAGCAGAAGACTGACAGCGAGCGACTGGCCGAGGAGCTGGAGCAGCAGAAGACTGACAGCGAGCGACTGGCCGAGGAGCTGGAGCAGCAGAAGGCTGACAGCGAGCGACTGGCCGAGGAGCTGGAGCAGCAGAAGACTGACAGCGAGCGACTGGCCGAGGAGCTGGAGCAGCAGAAGCTGACAGCGAGCGACTGGCCGAGGAGCTGGAGCAGCAGAAGACTGACAGCGAGCGACTGGCCGAGGAGCTGGAGCAGCAGAAGACTGACAGCGAGCGACTGGCCGAGGAGCTGGAGCAGCAGAAGGCTGACAGCGAGCGACTGGCCGAGGAGCTGGAGCAGCAGAAGACTGACAGCGAGCGACTGGCCGAGGAGCTGGAGCAGCAGAAGACTGACAGCGAGCGACTGGCCGAGGAGCAGAAGACGAAGACTGACAGCGAGCGACTGGCCGAGGAGCTGGAGCAGCAGAAGACTGACAGCGAGCGACTGGCCGAGGAGCTGGAGCAGCAGAAGACTGACAGCGAGCGACTGGCCGAGGAGCTGGAGCAGCAGAAGACTGACAGCGAGCGACTGGCCGAGGAGCTGGAGCAGCAGAAGACTGACAGCGAGCGACTGGCCGAGGAGCTGGAGCAGCAGAAGGCTGACAGCGAGCGACTGGCCGAGGAGCTGGAGCAGCAGAAGACTGACAGCGAGCGACTGGCCGAGGAGCTGGAGCAGCAGAAGGCTGACAGCGAGCGACTGGCCGAGGAGCTGGAGCAGCAGAAGACTGACAGCGAGCGACTGGCCGAGGAGCTGGAGCAGCAGAAGACTGACAGCGAGCGACTGGCCGAGGAGCTGGAGCAGCAGAAGACTGACAGCGAGCGACTGGCCGAGGAGCTGGAGCAGCAGAAGACTGACAGCGAGCGACTGGCCGAGGAGCTGGAGCAGCAGAAGACTGACAGCGAGCGACTGGCCGAGGAGCTGGAGCAGCAGAAGACTGACAGCGAGCGACTGGCCGAGGAGCTGGAGCAGCAGAAGGCTGACAGCGAGCGACTGGCCGAGGAGCTGGAGCAGCAGAAGACTGACAGCGAGCGACTGGCCGAGGAGCTGGAGCAGCAGAAGACTGACAGCGAGCGACTGGCCGAGGAGCTGGAGCAGCAGAAGACTGACAGCGAGCGACTGGCCGAGGAGCTGGAGCAGCAGAAGGCTGACAGCGAGCGACTGGCCGAGGAGCTGGAGCAGCAGAAGGCTGACAGCGAGCGACTGGCGAGGAGCTGAGCAGCAGAAGACTGACAGCGAGCGACTGGCCGAGGAGCTGGAGCAGCAGAAGACTGACAGCGAGCGACTGGCCGAGGAGCTGGAGCAGCAGAAGACTGACAGCGAGCGACTGGCCGAGGAGCTGGAGCAGCAGAAGACTGACAGCGAGCGACTGGCCGAGGAGCTGGAGCAGCAGAAGACTGACAGCGAGCGACTGGCCGAGGAGCTGGAGCAGCAGAAGGCTGACAGCGAGCGACTGGCCGAGGAGCTGGAGCAGCAGAAGGCTGACAGCGAGCGACTGGCCGAGGAGCTGGAGCAGCAGAAGACTGACAGCGAGCGACTGGCCGAGGAGCTGGAGCAGCAGAAGACTGACAGCGAGCGACTGGCCGAGGAGCTGGAGCAGCAGAAGACTGACAGCGAGCGACTGGCCGAGGAGCTGGAGCAGCAGAAGGCTGACAGCGAGCGACTGGCCGAGGAGCTGGAGCAGCAGAAGGCTGACAGCGAGCGACTGGCCGAGGAGCTGGAGCAGCAGAAGACTGACAGCGAGCGACTGGCCGAGGAGCTGGAGCAGCAGAAGACTGACAGCGAGCGACTGGCCGAGGAGCTGGAGCAGCAGAAGACTGACAGCGAGCGACTGGCCGAGGAGCTGGAGCAGCAGAAGACTGACAGCGAGCGACTGGCCGAGGAGCTGGAGCAGCAGAAGGCTGACAGCGAGCGACTGGCCGAGGAGCTGGAGCAGCAGAAGGCTGACAGCGAGCGACTGGCCGAGGAGCTGGAGCAGCAGAAGACTGACAGCGAGCGACTGGCCGAGGAGCTGGAGCAGCAGAAGACTGACAGCGAGCGACTGGCCGAGGAGCTGGAGCAGCAGAAGACTGACAGCGAGCGACTGGCCGAGGAGCTGGAGCAGCAGAAGGCTGACAGCGAGCGACTGGCCGAGGAGCTGGAGCAGCAGAAGACTGACAGCGAGCGACTGGCCGAGGAGCTGGAGCAGCAGAAGACTGACAGCGAGCGACTGGCCGAGGAGCTGGAGCAGCAGAAGGCTGACAGCGAGCGACTGGCCGAGGAGCTGGAGCAGCAGAAGGCTGACAGCGAGCGACTGGCCGAGGAGCTGGAGCAGCAGAAGACTGACAGCGAGCGACTGGCCGAGGAGCTGGAGCAGCAGAAGACTGACAGCGAGCGACTGGCCGAGGAGCTGGAGCAGCAGAAGACTGACAGCGAGCGACTGGCCGAGGAGCTGGAGCAGCAGAAGGCTGACAGCGAGCGACTGGCCGAGGAGCTGGAGCAGCAGAAGACTGACAGCGAGCGACTGGCCGAGGAGCTGGAGCAGCAGAAGACTGACAGCGAGCGACTGGCCGAGGAGCTGGAGCAGCAGAAGACTGACAGCGAGCGACTGGCCGAGGAGCTGGAGCAGCAGAAGGCTGACAGCGAGCGACTGGCCGAGGAGCTGGAGCAGCAGAAGACTGACAGCGAGCGACTGGCCGAGGAGCTGGAGCAGCAGAAGACTGACAGCGAGCGACTGGCCGAGGAGCTGGAGCACAGAAGTGACAGCGAGCGACTGGCCGAGGAGCTGGAGCAGCAGAAGGCTGACAGCGAGCGACTGGCCGAGGAGCTGGAGCAGCAGAAGGCTGACAGCGAGCGACTGGCCGAGGAGCTGGAGCAGCAGAAGACTGACAGCGAGCGACTGGCCGAGGAGCTGGAGCAGCAGAAGACTGACAGCGAGCGACTGGCCGAGGAGCTGGAGCAGCAGAAGGCTGACAGCGAGCGACTGGCCGAGGAGCTGGAGCAGCAGAAGACTGACAGCGAGCGACTGGCCGAGGAGCTGGAGCAGCAGAAGGCTGACAGCGAGCGACTGGCCGAGGAGCTGGAGCAGCAGAAGACTGACAGCGAGCGACTGGCCGAGGAGCTGGAGCAGCAGAAGGCTGACAGCGAGCGACTGGCCGAGGAGCTGGAGCAGCAGAAGACTGACAGCGAGCGACTGGCCGAGGAGCTGGAGCAGCAGAAGACTGACAGCGAGCGACTGGCCGAGGAGCTGGAGCAGCAGAAGACTGACAGCGAGCGACTGGCCGAGGAGCTGGAGCAGCAGAAGACTGACAGCGAGCGACTGGCCGAGGAGCTGGAGCAGCAGAAGGCTGACAGCGAGCGACTGGCCGAGGAGCTGGAGCAGCAGAAGACTGACAGCGAGCGACTGGCCGAGGAGCTGGAGCAGCAGAAGGCTGACAGCGAGCGACTGGCCGAGGAGCTGGAGCAGCAGAAGGCTGACAGCGAGCGACTGGCCGAGGAGCTGGAGCAGCAGAAGGCTGACAGCGAGCGACTGGCCGAGGAGCTGGAGCAGCAGAAGGCTGACAGCGAGCGACTGGCCGAGGAGCTGGAGCAGCAGAAGGCTGACAGCGAGCGACTGGCCGAGGAGCTGGAGCAGCAGAAGGCTGACAGCGAGCGACTGGCCGAGGAGCTGGAGCAGCAGAAGACTGACAGCGAGCGACTGGCCGAGGAGCTGGAGCAGCAGAAGGCTGACAGCGAGCGACTGGCCGAGGAGCTGGAGCAGCAGAAGGCTGACAGCGAGCGACTGGCCGAGGAGCTGGAGCAGCAGAAGGCTGACAGCGAGCGACTGGCCGAGGAGCTGGAGCAGCAGAAGGCTGACAGCGAGCGACTGGCCGAGGAGCTGGAGCAGCAGAAGGCTGACAGCGAGCGACTGGCCGAGGAGCTGGAGCAGCAGAAGACTGACAGCGAGCGACTGGCCGAGGAGCTGGAGCAGCAGAAGACTGACAGCGAGCGACTGGCCGAGGAGCTGGAGCAGCAGAAGACTGACAGCGAGCGACTGGCCGAGGAGCTGGAGCAGCAGAAGACTGACAGCGAGCGACTGGCCGAGGAGCTGGAGCAGCAGAAGACTGACAGCGAGCGACTGGCCGAGGAGCTGGAGCAGCAGAAGACTGACAGCGAGCGACTGGCCGAGGAGCTGGAGCAGCAGAAGACTGACAGCGAGCGACTGGCCGAGGAGCTGGAGCAGCAGAAGGCTGACAGCGAGCGACTGGCCGAGGAGCTGGAGCAGCAGAAGACTGACAGCGAGCGACTGGCCGAGGAGCTGGAGCAGCAGAAGACTGACAGCGAGCGACTGGCCGAGGAGCTGGAGCAGCAGAAGGCTGACAGCGAGCGACTGGCCGAGGAGCTGGAGCAGCAGAAGGCTGACAGCGAGCGACTGGCCGAGGAGCTGGAGCAGCAGAAGGCTGACAGCGAGCGACTGGCCGAGGAGCTGGAGCAGCAGAAGACTGACAGCGAGCGACTGGCCGAGGAGCTGGAGCAGCAGAAGGCTGACAGCGAGCGACTGGCCGAGGAGCTGGAGCAGCAGAAGACTGACAGCGAGCGACTGGCCGAGGAGCTGGAGCAGCAGAAGACTGACAGCGAGCGACTGGCCGAGGAGCTGGAGCAGCAGAAGACTGACAGCGAGCGACTGGCCGAGGAGCTGGAGCAGCAGAAGACTGACAGCGAGCGACTGGCCGAGGAGCTGGAGCAGCAGAAGACTGACAGCGAGCGACTGGCCGAGGAGCTGGAGCAGCAGAAGACTGACAGCGAGCGACTGGCCGAGGAGCTGGAGCAGCAGAAGACTGACAGCGAGCGACTGGCCGAGGAGCTGGAGCAGCAGAAGGCTGACAGCGAGCGACTGGCCGAGGAGCTGGAGCAGCAGAAGACTGACAGCGAGCGACTGGCCGAGGAGCTGGAGCAGCAGAAGACTGACAGCGAGCGACTGGCCGAGGAGCTGGAGCAGCAGAAGACTGACAGCGAGCGACTGGCCGAGGAGCTGGAGCAGCAGAAGACTGACAGCGAGCGACTGGCCGAGGAGCTGGAGCAGCAGAAGGCTGACAGCGAGCGATCACGACGACTGGCCGAGGAGCTGGAGCAGCAGAAGCTGACAGCGAGCGACTGGCCAGAGAGGAGCTGGAGCAGCAGAAGACTGACAGCGAGCGACTGGCCGAGGAGCTGGAGCAGCAGAAGACTGACAGCGAGCGACTGGCCGAGGAGCTGGAGCAGCAGAAGAGGCTGACAGCGAGCGACTGGCCGAGGAGCTGGAGCAGCAGAAGACTGACAGCGAGCGACTGGCCGAGGAGCTGGAGCAGCAGAAGGCTGACAGCGAGCGACTGGCCGAGGAGCTGGAGCAGCAGAAGGCTGACAGCGAGCGACTGGCCGAGGAGCTGGAGCAGCAGAAGGCTGACAGCGAGCGACTGGCCGAGGAGCTGGAGCAGCAGAAGACTGACAGCGAGCGACTGGCCGAGGAGCTGGAGCAGCAGAAGACTGACAGCGAGCGACTGGCCGCGGAGCTGTTGGCTTTGTTATCTAACCGAAGGTCCGATTCTCAAGAGAAATATAAGAATGTATCTTCTTTGAGAAATCCTTTTCTTTACGTCCAGGAGTTGCGTTCGGATTTTGATGCTACTGAAGCTGAATTGTTGGAAATGATATTAGAGGTTAAAAGACTTTATGGTCTTGTTGACACTCTTTCATTATCGCTAGAGAAATCTAGGCAAGCCGAGGGTTTTTCGAGCCTTAAAAAAAACCCTCAGATTACAACAACTCACACTATGGTTTTTCACGGGGATTGGTCAAAAATTGTTTCACAAAATATGGACTCACTTGTAAGTACATTCTTGCTCGATTCTAGTAAAGCTTGCAATGTTTCTGTTGCTAATGTAAAGAATCTTGATTTTCACTGCAGCTAACTTGCTTGAGGTGGGTTATGAAATCCCCTTCTTTCTTATATCATAATTTTACGAAATTTTTCGAGGCCAGGTTTCTTAGTCTCAAAACCTACTTTTATGCCTTCCGATTGCACATTACATTGTCTAAAAAATCCGTTTTCATAGAATCTTAGAGTACTTCATTTGCAATGTTGTACTTGGAATAGAATAACAGTAATTCTATGCGCACGGATCGCGTTTATTTTGTTATGATCTTTTTGCTTAAGGCTACGCATTTCATTAGTATCGATCAGAAGCTGCTAAATCATATTGAGCTAGAGAAGTTCTTATAGATATTTTTCCAATAAAAAAAGTAGATGTATAACGAGAAATCCTAGAACTTAAAATTTTTAAATTCCTGAACTCTTTACTGTCCTTTGTCAAATTCTGTTCATTACCTGCACGTTTGAAATAGTTTATACATTCCCATTTGTTACTTTTTTCTATTAATTGAGATTAAACGTAGAGTTTAGTTTTCTTACGGCTGCATAAGTTTTTTTTCTTCTAAGCAATTCCATATGGCTCAGACAGATTTGATGATATTTGCTTGTATCAATTCTAATTTTAATGAGAGATTGTGATCTTCTGGGGTTGCTACCCATCTGATCGTGTGCTTTTAAAGCACCCTAAGTAATAGAAGCGTTTCAGGTTAACCCATCCACTGAGTATGGCTTCTTTAGAAATGAGTGAGCGAAAGTGTAAAGGTCATGTGAAGTAAAGTGCTTTCTTGACAATATGATTTTTATTATTATTTAAATGGTAACCACAATCTCTTGTTGCCAATTTTACGCAGTATATTTTTATGCACTTATTTATTCCTTTCTCACCACTTAGGCGTAGCGTGAGATGCATTCTTCTGTGAAGTTTAACGTACAACGTGACAGTCAAAAGAATGCATTTCGTTTTATTATCAAATGTTGTGTTTATTTCACCCCCTTTGCTTCTGTTTTAGCGTATTCTGAAATATTTTATTACGGGAAAAATACACCCTTGTATGACATGTTTAGATTTTGTTGGCGACGCGTTCGAATACTGTTTCATGTTTGACGTTGATAAAAGGAAAATGTCACAAGCGTATTGTATCCTGAAGCATTTTTTTCGTTTTACCGTCTTGTAAATTTTGTTTCCTCTGTTGATGCTATTAGATTTACTTTCCTAGACAAATGTGCACTGTACAACCTCCATAATGAGCTTATTCAACTCAGAATGCAATATTCAGGGATCATTTTTGATGCTAGGCGATACAGATAACTGAACACGAGTTGTTATTGATCATTTTGTATCCCGACTATACTCTTGGAATAATTATTTCTGGAAAGTGCAAAGTTTAGATATACAACAACCAAAAATGGCCATCTTTTCCTGCTTAAGATGCGGATATATGTACGAATTTGTAGTATCGAGTAACTATATTCGCAAGCTGACGACGCGCATGGATTATTGTCCGAAGTGTGATCAAACGAGGACCTTCCGGTTTATGAGCTTTGGGGGGATGGTTGGCCAAATGCCCTTTAAACCAGCGGACGTGCCTAGACCGTCGTATGCAACCCTTTACTGGAGGAAAAAGGTATATGGTAAAACAGCAAACTTACCCCTTGATGAAGTATGCCAAAGAGATCAATTTTAGTTTTTTTGCGCTTGGGAATCTTAGTAAGCGAGTGAGATACTATTTTGCATTAGTTTTTCTAACTATGCGAAATGAATCCAGCAACACACAAGAAATATCCGCATTGGTTACATCATTCAGGTATACTTCCTTGGACTGTCAGTTCTGGACTGACAAGTGCCTCTGTCCAGTCATAAACGTTCCACATGCGGGGATACTAAGGGTATTTAGGTGGGCACTGCGTGTTGCTTTCACCAAGGTAAGTAGGGAAAAATGGGCACCTAGGGCTTCTTCTCAAACTATATTTCCTAGTACATATCTCGTAAGGTGCAACCATCGCTTCGTGTGCTTCTACCTACCCTCAGATGTATCAACGACATCGCACTCCTTGTTTATTTATTCTGCGTTGTGTGTATTCGATTGTTCTTATTACTAGCATTACCTTTGTGTGTCTTCCATGAGCGTGCACAGTGATCTTCTGCTAGAATACCTTTACTTCCGGCATTAGGTTACACTGAGCACATGACCATTTGAAGGGAAAATTTCGTTTTAATGTTTCGAGAATTATTATATAAAATATGTCCTTACCATTGCTATGGCTTCAAAGATTTGCTGCTATAAATTTTGGCCGAAACAATTCGAATATTTTTACCTTGCCATCGATTGGATAGCTTTCTACTTATACTTTAGTTCTGACGACTCTGAGCGGCAGTAGCATTCACCAAAAATCGTATCTTTTTTTCTACAAGCGTTGCAATGGGTTGCATATGCAATGGTATCTCCCTAATTCTACAGCATATCGTACTTGGCCTCATTTTGGCCGGTATTCTGCTCGATGAGTTTCGTCCCAGGAAGGGTAACAGCTTCGGGGAACGTGATGACATTTATATTACATTATGGGGCATCAAAAAAGTCTTTACACCTACAAATATACGTATCGCCCATCAGATATATGGTCCAAGTGTCCTAATCGCGTAAACAACTTCAAAGTAGCTGCGTATGCAGCCATCGCCACCCTTATTGTTGCATTAGTGAGAACTCTGGTGGGAATCTTACAATCTTGCTGCTGTTATTTTTGCTTTTGCCCTATATCAGCGTTGCTAAGTGCTGCCGGAAGTGTACTGGGCGGCATTTCCATAGGTTACATGTTATTCAACTACTACAAGGACATGGGTGATTCAACCAAGGCTTCTCTCAATGATGGTGATTTTTTCAAAGTCAATCAATGCATGAAACTGGAGTCCTATACTGGTGTATACGGTCTATACAATAAAGGCATGGAGATAGGCCTTGGGCTTAAACTCTTCATTGCAGGTTGTGTATTAAACACACTAAATATTTTAATTATTGCAATTCCTCTATAAAGAGTCTATTCAGTAGGAATAAGTAATTTCATATGTATTTTTCAAAGATTTTTGTCGATAATGATTCTTATACATGGGAGCCGTCAAGTGGCTGTAACTTTGCCGTTGTTAGAGAGCGGGAATTTCTGAAAGCATTTTTTATGCTTCTACTTTACTTATATATCTCCTCCAAGCTTCCTATCTAATGATCTGCCTCGCATTAGCTCACATGACGCGTTTCTCAGGTTCCGTTCCCGTAATAGTTAGATTTGTTGAGCTCTACTAGCTATTATATTTTATTATGTTATAAATACTATTGAGGGTTTATTGTTAATCCATTGCGCGTTATTTTTATTGATTTCAATTTAATTTATGCTTATTTAGATTTCTCCTTTAGTCTTTCATGCCTACCCCAAATGGTATAAAAGCTTTTAGGGTAACGTTGGAAAACTCCGGAGAGGGAAGGGAAAGAAATTTGCTTGTGGATTCTAATATTTTATTGGGAATATTGAGGAAATTTTTCAAACACATGACAATAGTGTTATATAAGTTTGATGGGCATTTTAAGAGCAGAAATATAAATGTTTATTTGCGTTGATTTACTTACTCTTTTCTTAAATAAATAAATATCTCGAGCAACGTGGACTAAACATACTGGAAAATGTGTGACCATCATAGTTGCTGCTTTGCGCATGTCTGCTAAAGGATATATAGTCTTCTGTATTATAATTAACTTGTATAAAAGGAATAGTTTCACAAAGCCAAGTGATATAATACATGTATCTGGTAAATATAGGCACGCGTTTATGCTTCTCACTTAAAAAGTGAGATGATCTCAACCTAACAAAAAATCCAAAACATAATGGATGATGTACATAATTTACACTGTTTTAAAATGCCTTTTTATTCAATTGCTTTAATATTTTGTATTCTTATGTCTAGTGTATCTCTTTTTAGTACTTTTAGGGACTCAGATAGTACACTCGCTTTACTTCTTTTTTGAATACATTAGTAGGAGCAATCACTTCTGTGACGGATTTTTGGATGTACATACAGAAATATATGAGAAAAACCTGTTGGTGCTTCCGATAAAATTGAGTGCATATTCCAATAGTTTATCAGTTTCTAAGAATGAAGGACACAGTTGGTTATATCTGTGAAGCTGCTTCACTGCGAAATGGTTGCACAATTGAAGTTGTGCCGCGAATTCAAAAGTCCTTTGAAACCTTGAATGTGAACAATGTACATGCATTTTTCTTGCATTGTTTATAAATATCAGCATCAGAGGTGTTATGCACAAAAAGTCCAGGTACTAGTATGTGGGTTCTCCGTATCGAAAAACCCAATGCTGAGAATTGATTTCTCATTTTACGAAGCGTGACTGAAACATGAAATTGATGAATCCATTCAGTGGAGAATTTATGGGTGCACGAGGTTACTAATAATAATACTGGATAGTCAATACATGCTTTTTATATGACTTTTTTGAGAGTCACTTGTATGCTCCGTCGGTGTACGCTTGCAACTCTGTTAATGTTTTAGTAGGCGGGGCTTATGATAATATGGATTACTTCAAGACTTTATTCAAATTTATTTAGATAAAATAAAAAATGCCAAGTGGGAAAACTTTTAATTTTTTCCTTATGAAGTCCACCTTTTTATTTGCAGTCACTCATGCCACTATGAGGGGGGTTTCTTCGGGACGTCAAAAGCCAAACATGCCGTCTGGTGCACTACTTAAAGACAGCAAGTCCGACGCGTCCTCCGCCATGACACCTTTTACTTTTTTCTCTTGAGTTCCATGAGATTGGATGGTGGTTTTACGATTGATTTTGATACGGGAATTCATCTCTTAGAGGACAAATATACAGTACTCGGTGCTACCCTTTTCTTTTTTTCTTTTGCTTTCTATCCTCGCAGAGCGGCATCTAAATTTGGGCCTGATAGTGTACAAGAAACCTCCCTCCCGTTGCCTTTTTTGCGTGGAGTCCTCAAAAGGAGACCTGATAATATTTTCTTGATCTCCTACTTAAAGTCTTTGGTGTTTGGGGCACCCTAGACTTCTAACTTCCCCATTACGTGTTGCTGAGACATTGCATATAGTATTTTCTCGTAGTTAAGTCGTGGAGTTTCAGGGAGGACGTGCCGCTTGTGAGGGTAGGAAATGGATAGAGGTCATTACTCACTATAGCTTTGCTCCCATTTTTTATTTTTTAGAGGTTTATAATAAAGTCATATTATAACCAAAATTCATCATTCCGAGAATATAATTTATCGAGAAAAATATATTTTTGTTTTAGATTCTTTTACATTACTTCTCACGCGTGTTAGACGATTTTTCTCGATTTATTGTTATCAGACGAAGAATCGCCTTGCGATGATACGAAGGCTTGCTTGTAATCCCCTCTGTGGTAACGGCATAGGCAAGACTCTCACCAAGTCTAACCCAAGCGCGGTTACTGAGGCACGGCGCCATTTGGAACCGATGAGTGTCTGGTATCTGGCCTCGTGGAGCTGCTGCTGGTGGTATTCCTTTTTCTTTTGGTTCCCTGCGCTGTGGGTGGATATGTTTGCGCCTTCGTTTGTATACAACAAGCTCCCTTTAATCCATTTCATTCAGGAAAAGCGTTCGGAACAAAAGCTGCGGCGGGTTCTAGACGAGACGTACACAGAATGGACCACCGAGATCGACCCATCAGCCCTAACAGAAGCTATTTCTCGTACCTTCTAGTCTAAGAGGGAGATTAGAAATATAATGTCATGTTTTTTTTGCTTCTTTTAAATTATTTCTTCCACAATGAGAGATAGCGGGAGTACAGTTCTTGAGTTTTCGAATAGTATTGAAAACACAAGTGTAAGGAATTTTCATGCGTAGTTTATAGGTGTCTTTGCGGGTAGTGTCTAGTTATGAGTAAGAATTTATATACAATAAATATAATTAATCACGTGTTTTGATTCTAAATGATGTAGAAGCTATGCGTGGAACAATGTTTTTTTTTTAGTTAACTCCTTTTTCTCTTAATAGGCGTAAGTTTAGAAGTAACTAGCATATATATACACGCATTATACTAGCTCTTTCCTTTGAGACAACCGAAAATAACTATTTAGCATCTGTTTTCAGAGATATCTGCATGCGAACTTGTCTACAAATTGTGTATAAATTTCAGCCACAACCTCATTTAAAGGTGAATAAACGGACAGAAAACTTTTCTGTGCATTGAGTTATTTAAAGCAGTGTGATGAACAATGTCCACCCGGGTGACCCTCCCCAGATTGAGTTGGAAGGCAATCTTTTAGACCCTTCACACAGCAAAACTTTCAGAGCTTCCTTGTCGCTGCTCCAGCGTATTGAAAAAAATTCAGCATAGTATCAAAGCTACACTTGGTGGTACCGGTAAGGAATGGCTCAATGTTCAAACATGTATCCTTGAAGCTTTTAATAGCCTGGCGGAACTCGTGCAGAGTCATGAGGGACGTGTGTGTAAGGTTGATGATGAGCTCGACAAGATGCACCAAACAGTGCAGATCCTCATTAATGACAGACTTCTAAAAGAGGAGCGCTACAAGCTGGACCGTGCCATGCAGAGCGAGGCTGTAGTGGCCTTGGAGAAACTCACCCAGCGGCTATATCTTACCCTGAAGGAGGAGAGGAAGTATCGTCGCCAGCTCCAGCACGAGGTACAGCGGCTACAACATGAAATCCAGAATTTAGAAAGAAAATGCCATCATCAACTTTTTAATGACTCGAGGACTTTAACTGAGACTCAAGACACGGGGACTCTGGCGGAGCAGCGAGAACATAGTTCAAAGAAACTACACGAGAGCATTATACGAGAGATCCACTTATTGCGCATGCAATGGGAAAATTATAGACTAGAGCGACGAGAAGCCCCGCCTGGAGGTTTCAATAAACAAGTTGCATTACAGAGGGGTTTTAATAATCATTGTTGTATACCCCCAGAACACTGCAGAAAATTACCCTTCCCACCGCAATCCGCACGCTGGTTCTGGATGGGAGACGGGAATAGTCACTTTAGTGTGGCTCTAGGGCGCAGCAATGGTGCTGCGGGCCGCTCAATTAGTCCAACAATTCCATGGGAGGAAGTCCAACTCTACGATCCGGCGACGGCGTGTTGGTACATTGCCCGGTCTTGTCTGAAGCAGGACGCGGAAGCCGACTCTCAGAATGCATCGAGACGGAAGTGTCATGCCAATGCCACACTTCGCTCTCACACTAACTCGCCTGCTACTACCATACGACGCACAAACTTTTGTAGATCCCTTCTCAGCGAGCAAAGGGCAAAGGGAGATATAATAGTAGGGGAGACACCTGCAGAGATCAAAAGTATGGAGCAACGTAATTGCTTTGACTGGGTGCAACCAAGGAGCATTCGTATCGCGCGTGCAGGTATTTATAAGTACACGACCTGCTTGCTCCGAAAAACTCACTCCAGCTCTCCCTTTAGCGGTGGCGTTGGCACTGCTGGAGAGAGTCTTCATAACGAAGTGCTAGTACTGTATGTCAATCATCGTTGCGTAGCCAGTCTTGGGGCAAACAACAGCTGCGTTCTGTTCCATGCAAGCACTACGCCCCCAACGGGTGCACGCCACTCAACTCTTTCTGTTAAACACCAAAAGCGCTCTTTAAGTGTTCGACGGCGGCTATCTTCCGAAAG
>JAHSUH010001686.1:0-89413 GCA_025388415.1 Cynanchum wilfordii
AAATAATCTGTATTCATCAACCAATCATAATGTAGAATCTTTTCTTGAAACTCACATTTTTAATATTTCACATGCTTAAATTTTGAATATGATAGTTAGTTATGATCTCAGTAATGTAAAACTTTTCTATAAAACTTTTTCGTAATTTCAGTAATGTAACTTCAAAACTCTTAACACTCTAGGAAGGATATATCTAAAGTGTAAACTAATTCAGGATCCTGCAATCTAGTCTCATAACTTCGAAATAATTCCTTGAGGAATGATAAATTACCACTTGTTATAAAATCTTAAGCTTATAGTGCGATAAATGTAATCAATTAACACACTCACTCATGTGTAGCCCAAACATAAATTTTCAACAAATAGACCCACAACGCATGCACAAAAAGAAAAAAATAAAAAGTTAAGCGCCGTTTCCCAAAAGATACCTTACAGAAATAAATAACTACAGAAACACATAAAATTAGACCTAAATAACAAAACGATTCATTCACATGGAAACTCCATGAAAATGCAACTTCACAAACAAATTTTCAAATTCTCATTTTAATTTTTAACATTCGAAAAACTCAAAAAATAAATAAATAAATAAATAGTAAAACTGAACGTAGCTCTGAAGAAATGGAATCAAACCTTGTGGGATGGTGGGAGCCTTCTGAAGGAGCGCTCATATCTTTGGACATCTTGTTCAGAAGCGTCGGGATAGCTGTACAAACAAAATATAGTTCAATATTCACAAATGAAAAACTGTAACAACGAAAAAATTTTAAACTGTGCATTAGAAGAATATGTATATATATATTAAACAGAATCAATTAGTACTTCATATAAGCGCTGATTATGCGCCGAAGGGATTTGATTTCTAAAGCCATTTCCAGTTGCATCTGACCGAATTTTTGGTTGTCTTCGTTGCCCCTCGCCATCCCCTGTTCTGCTCTTCCAGTTGAACCCTACGTTTGCTTTTTTTTTAAGTTCTTGTGTTTCTTGATTAATTTTAATTTTACTACTATTGTCAATAGTGTAACATTTCACATGATTTACCACCAGCATGGTGGTCGGGTGGTGAAGCACCCCAGATTTTACATGAATACCCAGAGTTCGAATCTCACCTAGCCTTCTTTTTTCAAAAAAAAAAAAAAAAAAAAACATTTCACATGATTTTAAAATATTTATAAATATTTCTTTTTTCTAAATTTATAAATATCAAAATGAATGGTATTTGCTTAGTATAGCCCTATCTTTTGAAAAATGGGTTTGGTTCTATTTTTTAAATTATTTTTTAACATGTCTTCTTTAAGTCATTCATAAAATGAGTCTTATTAATCAGAAAATTCACATTTTTTCTCTCATAATTGTTATGAATTCCGAAAATTTATCGAATTAGTGGATGTCTATGGATAATCGTTTTTATCCTTTAATTTTAATATAATTACTTAATCAATGAAATGTCACCTAATGTTTATGTCTTAGTTAACAAGTGTCAATTGTCTTATCTATGCATTTAATTCTCGGTGACAAATTCACCTTTGAAGTTTATCTTCTCCCCTCTTAGATGGACTAGAGGATATATGTACACAAATTCATTTCTAATCATTTTTCAAATTTATCATAATATATATATATATATATATATATATATATATATATATATATATACACACGCATTAAGAACCAAACAGTATCAATGGCTTCTTCGGCCTTAATTGTCCCTTTTTCCGTTGTCTTTTTTTTTTTTTTTCCCTCCCAAACTTCATCGTGGGTAAGTTGTCCTCCCAAGTCTTAATGGTTATTTTCTTTTCCCTCATCTTTGCTTACTAATCTTTCCATTCGAGGTTTTTTTTTTGTATGAAACCGGATTAATAACATTAATAAATGAGAAAAAGAGCATTTACAACGAGTTAGCAAACAGAATGAATCTGTTCCTATACAAAGAGTCACCTAAGGTTCCCGTGCCCAAACAGAAAGGAGCTCCAAAACATTCTGGAGGCACCTTTCTACCAGTACACTCGGACACATCAAAGGAGTAGGGGAGTGGTTCCTAGATACATGAAAAAACCATAGTTCATGCACAATATATCCGAATGTGTATCTCCAATGCTTCATCCATCTCGAGTCATCACAGACTCTACCCAATTGATCTTCAATCCAAGATGCCATCTCCATCGGACGACAGAACCTATACCAGCAGTCAGCTGGGACAACCCATCGCCAAACCGCATTAGCCACGGGACAATCCCTCGGGACATGTAGCAACGATTGAGATGAGTGCCGACACCAACCACACGCCGGCGAAGGAATAATCTTACGCCGCCACAACAACTCATTAGTGACCAAAGCTTCCCTAATCCCAAACCATAATGTCGGTGAAGCTCTCAAGGGGCCCTTAAATTTCCATACAAACTGCCAATTACTAAAGGTCGAGTTGTTAGGATAAGATCCCAACGACCTTCTTACAGATCTGGTGGTAAACCTCTCGGTCGTTGACAACATCCAAGTCGGATGGTCCTAGTGATCATCATCATCAAACAGATTGATGCTCCTTAAATCACTTAAGACACTGTTTGGCAGAAAGGGTTGGAGTTGTTGAACTTGCCATCCTTCCTGCGGTTGCCAAAAATTTCGAAGTGATCGGTTTAACATTCGAGCAGGGATTGGTTGTACCGCTAGGTCGTTGAGAGGAGAATCTGCAAGCCATATATCTTCCCAAAACCGTATTTGACGACCTTTTCCAAGCTTCAATCGGGTTCCCTTCCGAACAATGTCTGCCGAAAGTAGCAGACTCCTCCATGATGTTGAGACCTGGGCTCCCGATTTGGGATTACAAAATCCCTGCCAACCCCCATACTTGTGTCTTAGAACCGAGCTGCTAAGATTCTGCGGCTTCTCAATAAGGCGCCATCTCAATCGAGCCAGTAGTGCTAAGTTTACTTCCCTTAGGCGAGGAATACACAATCCTCCCTTATCCTTAGGCGTACATATAGTCTTCCAACTTACAGTGTGTAACTTACGTACCCCCGGTGTTTCACCCCGGAAAAATCGACAGCAAATCCTATCCACCTCCTTGATGATATACAATGGGAGTGCCACAAATTGCATAGTGTAAACTGGAATAGCCATTAGAGTTGATTGGATGAGGAGCAGCCTAGCTGCTCTGGACAAAGAATTCATCTTCCGGGTAGTTAGTAGTTTGCGAACTCGATCAACTACAAATTGGTAGGTGGATTTATTTCCTCTCCTATGAATGATAGGGACTCCAAGGTAAGTACCAAGCTTGGTCGTCCTAGTAACACCAAATTTCCGACATATCGTGTTTTGCAAGTAACTCGGAGTGTTTGGAGAGAACCGGATAGTAAGCTTATGGCGATTCACCTTTCCATTCGAGTTTGTAAATGTCCTTTATTGTCGAAGATGTCATTGATTGTCGACACAACCTTATCGGGGAATGTCTCTCGATCCTTCCACACATAGTCGATGGGCCCATTTCCCTCCGACGAGTCCTACAAAAAAGGCCAAGGGTCGAGGTGTGTTCGCTGCGTTGACTCTCCGACAGTCAAGTCGGTCACAAATAGGAATAAAGGGGTGTCAGGCGATCGACCGGAAAGTGGGCTCCGACAGACCAAACCGAGCACTCAGAGTGTTTCAAGTGAGTCTAAACACTTTAAATATATTATGTGTATCCGGCTCTCACTTATTTGTGTGTGAGTGTGTGTTACCGTTTTATGGAGTTGGGTAGTCAATCGGGAGGTAACACCTGGAGTAGTCCTTTCCTGACAGTTCTAAAATGGTGACTCCAAACAGTGTCTGCCGAGTCATATGCATTTAATATGAAGTTCAATGAGAATCTCCTTGTCAGAGATCATATCTTGAACATGTGTACTTTAGTCGCCAGCCGGACCTCGGAGGAGTCCTATCCAGGACCACGTGGGTCCTTCGAGGAATCCACCTCGGACGGCCCAATCTAGGTGGACTTTTTAGGATTTTGATTACTCTCAAACCTAATCTCAAGTAGCAAGTAGGAAGATCATCCTTTTTCAAGCACCAAGCAAATTTGATTTTTTTTTTTATTATTCAATAAATCACAAAAATTGTTAACTTTTAAAAATTTTTGAAATAATCCATGAAGAAAAAAACTTTACTTTTCCAGGTAAAAAAAAAAAAGAAATTAAGACTTTAAAAGTGAAAAAAATATATATTTTAGGACTAAACTTGCCAAATATAAATTTATTTAGTACCAAATTTACTAATTACTCCAATTTGTATTATTATATTTTAATACTTATAATTTTTAATTTTCTTTCATTGACTTTTAGTTTATTTATTTACTTTTTTTCCCTCTTTTTCACTTCCTTCTTTTATCTCAATTTGTTCCCCCCCTTTTGATTTCATTTTCAACATCACAAATAATTAATTTTTTTTTTCCTTTTAATTTTGATTATATGAATTTTTTTTAGATATTTGAGCATAATGTAAAATTTTAAAAAAAATATTGAAAATTGAAATTTTTGAATGAAATATTAACCTTTATTATCATCAAATTATGTAAATAATAATTATTATAAAAAAATTATTTAATTTATTGATATAATTATCTATAGTGCATATATATCGAAAATCCTATGAAAATTGTTGCTAAACATATATTTAGCAAATCTAATCCATTTTCTCTAATTTTCTTCTTTTTTCTCATCTTCGAAAACATTTCATGCATAATCTTGCCTTCTCCTTTTCGTCTAATTACTCTTTTACCCTCCATTGCATCTTTCAGAATTCCAAAACTCTCCTTCCCATTAAACACTCTTCCATCCATGTCCTCCCACTTCATGCTTACTTCCTTCAAGTATAAGTTTCCTCTTCTTTCCTCCTTACCGCAAATCATATCCACAGCGCAATACAGGAACCCTTCTCCGGCTCCGGCTATAACCGATCCGAAGCTAGCCTCTACTTCGCCCGTTTCTGATTGACGACTACGAATAACTTTCACCGGCGTCAAACTCGACAAGTTAACCGCCCGTTTGTTCGGGATGTCTATTACAATCCAGCTCAATTTCCCGTTCTCTTGGACCTTCGCCTTGCACGCCAAGTCATCGAACTCCACCGGAATCGGAAAACTCCCCTTCGTTTCCCAGATAACAATTCTTAAAGGATTTTTCATGAACCCATCATCTGATGAAGCATTAGTAGTTTTAAAACGCGAATAAATTACTTCATCCCTGAAGTAAACATCCACCATAGATATAATCTGCTCTGGAAAATGTATAACAGTTTGACTTTTGTTGAGCTTCCATAAAGTGGGATAAGAATCTAAGAAGAATGAACGGTGACCGGAGGTAAACCGTGGGATTAATCTTAGATTAAAAACTGTTGTTTTAGGCCAATAAAAATTGCAGATATTTTTCCATACTTTCTTCCAAACAAATCTTACGTAATTCATACGAAACACAGCTGACGGATAAAAGAGTTGGGCCGTCGACTGTTCGAGGTCTTTGATGATGTCTGGACCAATCTGCGACAATAATCGACAAATTCCACCCAAATCCGTCCCCCCCCCCCCCCAAATTCCACATTTTTTGGGAAAATTTGACAATTGAACATTTTGTATTTGTTTGAAATTTTGAGGATAAATGACAAAGAAAATTTATGAGCATAATATTAACTAATATAATAAGAATATATGAAATGGACAAAATCTTACTAGCGAGTTCCACTTACAACAATCTAGAGAAATAATCTCATTAGTATTAACACATTATCTAAAAATTACCATACCACTTAGCATCATCTTTATTATATGAAAAAATAATATCGAATTGACTTGAGTCATATACATTCAACTAAACATAATTGTCGAGCCCAACATTAACCGGATAGTTCGGACCTAAATATATCTCTCATACATATATTATAAAAACATTTAAACTACTAATAGTCGATATACCACTCAACCAATTGTTATAGGCCAACTAACATCCATAATCAATTAGTATTAAATTTTGAGATTTATATATATTAAATTTTAAAAGAATAAGGAAATAATATATATATATATATATATATTTATATTTATATAATTGGAACTTGTAATTGTGTTTGTCTATATATAAAACTTTAAGTTTGGAGACATAAACAACTAACAAACGTGAGATTGCTTCTCATCCAAATTCAAAATAATAAAATTTTATTAATAAAGTAATAAAGTTATGGATGTTTAATTTGATTATTGATATCATATAGGAAAAAGATAGGATCTAAAAATATTTGATATATTTTATTAGTAAAGATAATATAGTTTATATTTTGATATCTAATAATATAACAAAGATAATATAATTTAAAATGAGGTTATAAAAAAAATTTTGAAAAACTTGATTCTATATATATCAATTCATATATTATTTTAGGATATAAAATAATATGCAAAAGTTTTCAATAATTAATTAAATTAAATTAAAAAAAATATAGATATTACTTTGACAATTAGAAGATAATACAATTGTTTTCTAATATGTAAAAATAATTTAGTATGCGCATATATATAAAATATAATATAATAGATCGTATTTTACCTTCTTAACGCCTAAATTAAATTTTTAAAATCCGACAAAATCTACAAGAAAATCATAATGTATAATTTTTAAAATTTTATATATAGTATCACAATTCTTTTAATTCTTCTATTTTTGTAGAATAATGGTATGTTACAACCCCACGTATTTAGAATTTTCATAACAAAAGATTTGAAATGTATTATTTATTTATTATTTACAAATGTATTTGCTAAATTATATTTAAAATTATAAAATATTATTAAATTTATATAATTATCTTTTATTAAATGATTAAAAATATAACTTTCCTTCTCTCCTTTCTTTTTCCCCACACCCGCTGCCCCTTATTCCCCTTCTTCCCTTCTTCTTCTTCTAGGGTAGCCTTTCTATCTCCCCACACCCGCCGCCCCTTCTTCCCCTTCTCCCCCTTCTTCTCTTCTTCTTCTAGGGTTAGTTTCTCTATCCCATCATCAAATCTTGAGGTTAATTTCTTGTTCCCGCAGTTGGCTTAATCTTGAGGTTAAAAATACACAGAGGAATATGGAGCAGTAGAGATATGGATGAATGAGAGTGTTCGAAGGGCTTGTGCAAGTAGCTGTGATAATTTCATTTATGGATTTCTAGAGGTATTTGCTCAATTTGCCTAAAAAATTGCAGTTATAATAACATTATCTTGTCAAAGAAAATAAGACATCAAATGCATTTCTATGCTTTGCAATATGGATCCAGAGTTCTGGAAAGAAAAAAGGTGAATATGGCTCAATGGCGCTATGAAGGGGAGGCTACACTTGCAGATTGTTGCAGAGAAGAGTCCCTTACAAGAGTACCCACAATTTTTCACTATTTTATACCTCAAGAATGTTAATTGCTGGAATTGTTACAAAATCGAAACTTAGTTTATATTTGTTGGAAACATTTTACAAACATCTCATTTGTTTAAAATGTGAGTAAGGCAAAGAACTACTTTCTTTGTGAGGTTTTTCACTGATCAATAAGCCAAAAGACCCAGCCAGAAAAAATTGGGGTTTTGTTTTTAAAAAACTTAATTTCCCAAAAGATGATTTGATAACCACTTTGTTAAATGTGAAATCAACTAGCCTGGGAAAAAGAAAAAAAAAAAAATCTATCAAGGTATATTAACTCTTCACTGCCCCCCTGACATTCTTCTTGTTAACTAAATTTTTTAAAAAAAACATTTGCTATTTGATTTATTTTTTTCTTTTTTTTATTTTTTTTTTTTTTTTTTTTTTTTTTTTTTTTTTCTTCTTTTTTTTTTTTTAATATTTTTTTTATTTTTTTTTTTTTTTTTTTTATTTTTTTTTTTTTTTTTTTTTTTTTTTTTTTTTTTTTTATTTTTATATTTTTTTTTTTTTTTTTTTTTTTTTTATATATTTTCTTTTTATTATTCTTTAATATTTTTATCTTTATATGTTTTAATTATCTTTTTTTCTTTTATTTTTTTTTTTTTTACTTTTTCTCTTTCTCCAATCCCCCCCCCCCCTTCTCCCCCCCCCCCCCCCCCCAGTCCCCCTCCCCCCCCCTCCCCCGTCAACTACGGATAAAGAGTTGGGCCGTCGAGTTTGTTCACAATGTGTTCTTTGATGATGTCTGGATGAACATATCGATCTCCACCGTCGGAGGAAGAGTAAGAAATATTCATCGCTTTAAGTTTTCGTTTCCAAAATTACTTAAAAAGCATTCGCGTTTTATATGGATCGAATAAAGTTATATATATATATATATATATATATACATCTCTATCTCTCTCTAATATATAAAAGATATACATTCAACATATTTAACATATTTTAAATTTTCTAATCTGTGGTAAATTTGATCTTTTTCTTTATACAAATATTTATTATTAATTTACAACATTTTATTTTATTTTATTAAAACTCTTAAATTTTATACAAATACAATATATTTGTTTTTTCTATTTAATTTAAATTAAGTTATTTTTTATGTTTTTTTTCTTTTGGGATATGTCTTTCTTTTTATATTAGATACTTTCGATATTATTAGATATATTTGATTTATACATACAAAATCAAGGGAATATCTCTAATTATTTAGATAAATTAATAGAATATATATATCTAATTATTTGAATATGATATATCTATATCTAAAAATAAGAGGCATATATTTGTAAAATCGAATATATCCAATACTTTATAGTTTTTTTTTAAATAAATACTTTATAAGTTTTAAATTTTTTTATATATTTTATGACTTAGTATTTTTTTTTCACTAATCTATTACTTCTATCTATATTTGCATTTTTTTTTTATCACAATTTTGATTTTCTATATATATAAAAAGTTTAAATAATCTTTTATTTCTAACCAAATTTTGTTCAAGAATAATAATTCATAGTGAAGTCCTAATATGAAGAAATATATTCATTATAAGTGTTTTTATACATTTAAACTTTAATTTTTTTCCCTCTATTTTAGAATTATACAGTTGTTGTCAAACTTGCCAAGATTAATTCAACCAAATCAAGGGTTCACCCAATATGTTTATATATATATATATTTTTTTTTTTATTTGCAAAAATAATATATTTTTTTAAAATATGACAATAGTTATAAAATTTATAAAGAAAAATAACAAATAAATCAAACACAAAATAATAAATAAAAAATTAAATTCACTGTAAATTAAATAATAAAAATAAAAAATTGTTATATATGCATCCTACATCTTCCAGCGATGTAGTAAAAAAAAATATATAAATTATTTAAATATAAATATAGTAGTTTTTATTAGTAATCACTAATCACATATTTTAATATTATTATTATAAAAAAAAATGATGACGTTGCAACTCTAATATCTAGGTGGTCGATACAATCAAATTCAATGTGAGTTCTTATCCAAACAGACTTAATAAAAGATAATGACTCAACATAAATAAAATTCAAATTCAAATTCACTTTAATTAATTATTTTTATAAAATAATAAAAAAATTAAATGATATAACCCCAAGACACAAGTTTAAAATGTGGGGTTAGAGTTTTCTTTCCACAAGGGATCAATCCGGTTTGAACGAGATTAATTTAGATGTAAATTAACTTAAAAATGTCATCTCATAGTTTGAAAATCATCTAAACATTCTTCACATGCATGCATTTTTGTGAGATTTTCAATTTTTTTTTTTAAAAAATATCACATGTACAATAGAAACACATAACTTATTATGTGTACATTAAAAGTGCACATATCGTATGTATTATTGTCACATATACAAAGAAAAATGCACACAATATGTGCATTTTTATATAAAAATTTGAAGACCCATAAAAAAAGAAATGAAATAAGTTTTTGGTATAGTCTGGATAAAAAAAAAAAACCCATATAGTTGGCATTACATATGATTTGGTATCAAGTTTTTGAAAGAAAAGTGGGTAGTGGATGGAAATATTAAAATATTGAAACAGAAATGGATTTGCAAATGCGCGATCAACTAACTTTTGGGCAAAGTTCCTGAGCTGCCCATCCACCACTCTATCATCACAAGTCAATTTGGTTGACAAATAATGTAACCTGCCCAAACTGGTTGACTATGGAAGAAAACCTAAGCAAATGCAGAATGGGAACTTTGACGTTTCTTTTCTCCTTTTGCAATTTTGTCTTCCAACCCCAACTAAGACTTCTTCTTCAGATTCCTCTTTCTGTTTCATTTCATTTATTATTTCCTGGATAATTTTTTTATTCATCAATTAATTCAACTACCAACGACAACAACAACTTCCCAAAAAATAAAAAAAATTCCAAAATACAGAACATAATAAGCAGAAAAGAAAAGATTTTCATTTCTGGTGGTATTAGAAAATGGATTTTTGTCATGGTTGAAGTGTTACAGGGACTTTTGTAGTTGTAAACCCATGAAAAATTTGGGTTTCGAATTCAGATAGTAATTTATGGCTGGCAGCAGCAGTAAAGAAGTGGCGCTGAGGCTGAGGGCTGCGGCGGAGGCGGCGATTGAATGTATTGGTTTGGGTTATGATGTAGCAGAGGACCTTAGGCTTAAGTACTGCAAAAAGCAATCGCGGCTGATTGGTATTGAAGATGATCAGGTACGAGATATTGCTATTCCCGGCGGGATATTGGTCAGAAATGTTCCAAAGTCCATTAACTGTGATAAAGGCGATCGCTTGCGTTATAGTTCCGATGTTCTCTCTTTTCAGCAGGTCGGTCAACCATTAGAGTTTAATTATTGTTTTTCTGGTGGTTCATCGTTTGATTTTTTTTTTTTTTTTTTTATTTTAAAAATTTCCTTCCCTCCTATATATTGATTTTTTTCCCCTACTCTCTGCTGCTGCTTATTGTTGTTTTTGTAGATGTCAGAACAATTCAATCAGGAATTAGCTCTTTCTGGAAAGATTCCCACCGGCCATTTCAATGCTGCTTTTGAATTCACTGGTTCTTGGCAGAAAGATGCAGCCTACACAAAGTCCCTGGCTTTTGATGGCTTCACAATCACCCTGTACAGCATTGCATTAGAGAAATCTCAAGTAGCTCTTTCTGATCATGTTAGGCAAGCTGTCCCTTCAACGTGGGATCCAGCTGCATTGGCAAGGTAAGTGAACGTGTTAATTTCTCAGTTGGGAGCATTTCTATTCTAACTGTGTCCCTCAATATTAGCCTTTCAATTTTATAGTTATTACACCTTTCTCCGGGCCTGTCTAGGTAGCTGTCTATATCATTCCAAACTCGTCGCATAGAGCTGGACTGTTTTCAGATACAGTGTTGTCACTAAACTAACGTTTTTCATTACAATATATTCTACTTAGAATTGTCAATCTTCACTAAAGAATCTGCACTTCTGTTTGCATGTGCTAGTTTGATTTGAAACGCCCGTGTGGTTAATTGAAAAAAAAAATGATAATTAATATTTTAAGAAAAAAAAAAAGAAAAAAGAAAGAAAGAGGGAAGAACTCCATCTATTTGATTTATGCGACCCAATAGTTGATTTATTATTATTTTTATTTTGTTATTTTCATTCAGAGAGTATAAATCTATCTATTCATCATATAAAGACCCACCTTTATGCAACTTCTGAGCTTTGAATAGGTGGTTCTCATATTTGTAGATGAAAGAAGGATAAAAACAATTGACTTTGAATATCTGGTATTAGCATTTGGAGAAAATTCACTATATATGGTTATGAAGGTAACATTATAGTCAAACATGGAGGCACTGTGAAAATTTCAAATGTCTCCATGTGTACATGCTTGGGTTAATTTATATAAAAGGAAGAAAGCATCGTTTCAAGAAAAAATGTCAGCAGAATGAAATGTGCAAATGTAAGATGTGGTTTGGGTCTGCAGATAATGGCTTGATTTGAATGAGAATATGAGGCTTGGAGGAAATTCTCAATGCAATATGATTTTAGTGGAGGGGTGATGTTTTCAATGTGTTGGCGAAATTTGGTGGTTATTACTAGAGTCAGGAAACAGAAGTGGCAGGTGCAATGTTGTCCTCTTGACTAAATAAGTAGTAACCTGAGGGGCAAGATTTTCAATATTTAAAGCAAGTTATGGTGTATAACGTATTAAAGTTAAGGAACAGAAAAAGCATGAACAAAATTATCATCTATATATATGAGTATCCAGATTTATTAGGAACTTTTTTACCTATTTGACACATTGTCATACTTATTGAAATCGATACATGCAACTGACACATAGTTTATTTTGAGATAAATAGAATGCAACCAAATTATTCCTTGTTCTTAATGGTGGTTGAAGATATTTGGTTTCATTCATAGATATAATGTATCCAACCACGTAGTACCTTAATGCATGCTGAATTATAGTCACCCCACAAGGACAGGGGATTCTATTTGCTTTTTCTTTTAGTGTGGGTTATGCTTTAATTTTAGTAGTTCTAGTGTGTTCAATTTTTTTACTTTTACAGCATAAAAAATAGAAATGAAGACATTCATTATGGAACAGACTTAGTAATGGCAAAAGGAGTCTTTCCTCAAGCAATTGGATAATGCTCAATAATCACCTAAGAAATGAGATCTTTAAGTAAACCATTTGGTAAACATAGAGCATGCTGCCTTGGAAATGTTGTACGGTGAGCCCTGGCTAGTGTTGATAGTCAGGGTGGTTATTTTAATTTGATTACCCCAGATTCAAAAGTTTGATGGTGGGTATATAGAGCAGCAGCATAGTTGTTTTTGTGGATGTAATGGACTGTACATAGGAAAATGTCATAAAACAAGATCAAAAAAGGATCTTGTATAGGAATTTGCTTCCACGTGTGACTTAATAAAAAGATGGTACTACTTTTCATGCCATTACTTCATACCTATGTTGGGTATTGTAGGAAGTGTTGAAGTTTCAGAAAAGCTTTTACACTGAGGTGGCATTTAGTCTGGGATTAATGACAATTTGATTGAGGAAAGAGAACTTTATATTCCAATTGAAACAGATGCAGTGTGGTACTTGATCACAACAGGTACATGTATGCTTTGCTCATAATTCATATTCATCATGGGGACCCCGCTGTCAGACTTTTGGATGGTTGTTTTTGTAATTGTGAATGTGAGCTAAAAAGTTTAAATGCAGTTATGAGGATAAAGATGTGATGAAGGGTCGGTACAACAATCAAGATAGGAGTATAATGCATATTCTCTGCCCATTAGTAAGAACTGTTCTTTGTGATTGCCATAGGGAGAAGCAAGGGCACATGGGAAAGAAACTGTTGTTATAGATTGGACTGGAAGCTTACTTACTAGGGTATGGAAGTCTATGTGCATTGTACCTGGGTCGTAATGCTACATGAGATCAAAAGAGGGGGCAGGGGGTTTGTTTGAGATGGCCTTTCTCTTTGGTATCAAAGTCCCTCTCACTTTTATTCTTTTCGTTTTTTTTTTTTTTTTTCTTTTTCAAAATCACAATTTGGTTTTCTTTCCCACAATTTTCTTTAAATGTAAAAGACAAACTAACTTTGAGAAGAAAGATGAAAAGATAAAAATGAGACTCTTTTCTGGACAAATAAAAGAAAAGTGCTTAGCCTGAGAAATTATTTTATACTTATTGAGGGCCACAACACCTAGTGGGATGCAATTTATTTATTATACTATCACGATAGGAAGTGATTTCCATTTACCCTTCCAAATTTCTTGCCTGAACATTTGAAGGTTTCCAAATTCAAAGACAGATGTAGAAAACTGACTTAAAACTAATATTATTGCTAGAATCCCATTAGAGGTTCTGTAGCATATCATAATGATGTGAGACCTCATTTATACATTGGATTTCTTATGCTGGTGCACTAAATAAACTTTGGGTTTGTCATTTGGGAAAATTAGCATCATTAATCAATAACTGGTCAAATTGTCGAAGATATAGATAAACATGATTCAATTTAGCAATAGGATGTTGTAGATTGAATGAACATACTCTGTAAAAGGATTCACTTGGGTGATAATGTTGTAAATTAGCATCATTAATCAATTACTGGCCAAATTGTCGAAGATATAGATAAACATGATTCAATTTAGTAATAGGATGTTGTAGATTGAATGAACATACTCTGTAAAAGGATTCACTAGGGTGATAATTTTGGTTCATTAGCTTGGATTTTTTTTTAACAATCATTTATGGAGTTACAAAAATTTCCAAAGCTTTAGCCACTTCCCTGCAGGCACTTTTGTAACTAGAAGATGGCATTCTCAATCCACTGCATAATTCCGTTAGTGTATCCAAGTTAAAGTAGGGTATCCTTAGGTGAGACAAGTGTTGAGAAAAGAGTATAGCAGCACCAAATTATGAATTTCACCCAGAAGAATGGTTCCATCTAGAAATTATTTTCAGATATTCATTTGAATTTTGTTTGAGGGATGATTACTATTCTAAACTAGTGCCAGGAACAAAATAATTATTATTTTACTTGGATTTTGAGGATAAACAAATTTAATCAGAAAATTTTCAAATTGCATGCTGAAAATCTTTCTTGAAAATGAAAACACTGATCTCCTTTGGGTTTTTCTCCCATATTTATCCTGATGAGGTTATGGAATAACACAATATTTAATTTCAGATGTATTCTCCCAGATAAGTAACTGTCTTATTAAATTATTTTCACCATTGCAATTGCAAATTCAATATCTTTGTTTCATAGTTGAAGATGTGTTTCTTAAAGTTTATCTCATTCTGATTTTTAAGTTTTCTTTTTATGCATGTATTTTTAGAATAGACTGTAACAGGTCTTATAAAGCTTCATTATGTGAAGAAGGTATCTCAATACCTAAACTAACTTGAAGAATTCTAGGTTTATAGAGAAATATGGAACCCATGTGATTGTTGGTGTAAAGATGGGGGGAAAGGATGTTGTATATGTCAAGCAGCAATATTCATCATCTCTTCAGCCTGCTGATGTTCAGAAAAAGTTGAAGGATGTGGCAGACAAGAGGTTTAGTGATTCAAGTGACCCCTTTGGCACTCATCCTGATAATGTATGTGATTAAGGCAATAATTAGCAGTAATGCTATGATCTTTTCTATACATATATCTATATACATATATTGTATACATATTTGTGTGAGTGTTTGCACGCATGTTTGTTCTGTGGATTGTTTGTGTCTGTTGAAAGTATCTATCTCTTTGTAGTTGTCGTTTTCTGTTATATAAGTGTACATGGTCTTAAAGATCTGTTCTTCATAGTCATTAACTCCTTCAAGTTTACTGTTTATTGCAAGAACTCAATCCGTTTAGTAGGCTTTTTTGTTTTTCTAGAGCTTATTATTGTCAAAATGGTGGTCTCAAGGATGATGGTTGACATCCTTGGTTGCTCTCTGTTGCTATAGTTTTCCTAGGAATAAGCTGCCGTTTGAGAAAGCTGTTCTAGTAATTAACATAAAATTTTTATTTTCTTCACACCAATTAGCGAAAGCTGATTTTAAAAGTATTGATACTGCAGCTGCTTGAATTACACACACATATATATGTTTTTATATAAGCTCAAATAAAAAAAAAGAAAAAGAAAAAGAAAAATGAAAGTAGCCAAGAAAAGTATTTTTCTGATGGAAAAAGGAAAGCTAAACGCTGTTTATTTTATGCAATCAGGATTAGGGCCTAAATATAGCTGTACTGGATTTTTAGAGTCCTGTTTAAGGTTATTATCAATTAGTTACTATCAAATTCTTTATAGCAGATTTCGCATAACTTATGTCACATGCATAATTCTATATCTTTGCTTGTGTATATATGTTCTCCTTTGCATCTGCTTTTGATATGTCTTGCCAGCAAGAGCTGGTTTTTTGTGCACTCTTACATTATCTGATGATTTCAATCACAGTGTTAAGCTTAAACACTAGATTATTTAAGCTATTAAAATATTGATGCTACTTTGTCACATTTGTTTATCAGAAATAATGTTTTATATTTTTTTTTTTCCAAAAAAAAAAAAAGAAAGAAAGAAAATAAAAGGAAAAAAGAGTTCATTTGTTTTGGAATTCTAACTGGAAAGCTTGTGGTCCTCGTTTGATGGTGTACTCTAGTGTGTCAAATTTCTAAATTTACAGTCTTTTCTTACTTTATGTAACAACATAAATCTTGTTTCGTAGAAGGAACGATCTCCTTCTCCATGATACAACTTTGTAAACTATTGTTCTGAAACTATTAGAAACTACTTACCTTTTTGTAGCTTAAATACCTCCAGGAATTCAAACTATTTCAAGCAAGTAGAGTTTATTAATGTTGACATCCTAAGACATAGGATGTTTTCTTTGACATAATATGATTAAGAATCCATGTTCGAATAAATAGAAATTTGGAAGAACAATTTGAGTTAGGATTTTGTTCCCTCGGCACATCCCTTTATGATTGTACCCCTTCATAATCCTTTATAATAAAATGTAATTATGTGATGGAACTTTCTTCTGAGAAAATTTCTATCTTCCTTTTCAGATTGACATGTTCTATTAGTTGTCTGTGTGAAAGCAGCGTATTCTTAATTGATTTTATAAAGAGATATCTAAAATTGCTTGAAGGTAGCATCATTCTGTTTTTTTTTTTTTTTTTTTTTTGAAATGCTACTTGTGCATCAAGCTGAATTTTTCTTGCTAAATATTGCCCTTGTATTCATGTACTTTTTTTAACAGTGGCATGAACCTTATCAATGTTTTTCAGCTTCGCAACAATAAAAATGCTCACAACTTAATGGAAGCTGGCGGAGGGAGTATTTATTCACAGAATGAGGTAATTTTCTTGCAAAATGAGGAAGTCATCAATTTACTGATGACTTGCTTACCTCTTATCCATGAACATGCTTTGGGAGTAACTGGATCTACATGTATGAATGTTCAATTATATAACTGGAGTTTTTCACATAGGTCGTTTGGCTTCTATTATGCTAGAACATATCATGGAGAATAACGATATTCTCTATGTATCAGGTGATTCCTACATTTTCTAGATTTTAATGCTCATTTTTTATATTGAATGCAGGACATAAATTTCTTTTGGAGAAGGAATGGTGGAACCAGTGGCAAGAATCTATCCCATAGTAAATGGTGTCAATCTGTCCCACTTGAACCTGACGTGATCTCCATGTCCTTCATTCCCATTACATCATTATTGAGTGGAATTGATGGGAGTGGATTTTTGAGCCATGCCATCAATCTGTATCTGCGTTGTAAGCCCTTACTATAATCTTATTCTATTGGACAGGCATTTTTCTAAATTGTTTTACAGTTTATCTCATTTATTTGTTTCATGTGGTAGTTTAATTTATTTGACACATTATCATGTTTCAAGCATGACCTTCGGTAAAGTTGTAGTGTGTGGCACACTTGTATCAGATTTCCTTCATGAGAAGTATTCTGCAATTTTTTGTAGTCATAATGCTTGCTTACATCAACACCCTGCTTATGGTAATCTGAGTCAAATATTTTTACTATTCCAACAACTCACACCAGTAGCTTCCTTTATTGACACATTCAAATGTTTCTAGGGCTTTCCTTTTCTTGGAAAAATGATAATATTATGTGAAGTGGAAGTAATTAAGTTTATGCTGATGGTCCTTTGTTAATTCATGAATTCCACTTCCCTCATCAAGTATGCTTTCACATTTTCTTTTGTTTCTTGGCTGATGATGTGTAATATTTTCTAAGATGAATTGAAGCATGTTTATGGTGGACATGACATGGCTTGAGAATTTGAATTTTCTTACGAAGTGAGGACTCTATGAGATAGTCTTAATTTGGGAAATTTTGGTTTATTTCTATTTATCCTGCTTTAAGTTTGCAACGACTATCTTAAACTAGGATTAGAATTTGATGTTTTGAGTGGTTATAACTTTAGCTTAGGCTTAGAGGATTTTAGTAATTTATAGTATTGACTAAATATAATCCTAGTTTTCTTGGTAGATTAGTATTTCCATTTCCTTGTTCAAGTCTACAAGTATCATCTAAAATGATAATTGCCAACAATTGATCATCTTTCTTTTGTATGATGTTTTTGTTTGTTGTTGTCTCAATAAAATATTTCTTGGTCTCTACTTTCCTATTTATGAATTATGCTTAATATTGTCTGTATAGAAGTTTTAGAGTAATTATGTTTATTATAAAATGTTGATCAAATTCATGATCATATTTACAAACATTTGAGTCATATATATGCAGGAAATTACTCTTTTGAATGCTGTTGTTAGTTATTACTTTTAAAATATCAAATTATTTATGTAGGTATTCTTCTATTTATAACAATTTCTCAGCTATTGTCTTTGAAGAGTGTTTCTACCCATTATTGTATACGAAAGCAGTGTTAAATTATGAGTTAACAATAGGTCAATTCCTTGATTTCAATCCAAGAAATTTCATGGTTTAGTTCCTGAAAACTTTTCTTATTTACTTTTTGGGCAATGTACTTACGCATTTGAATTAGCTTGAGAAGTAATCCTGTAATCCAAAAAAAAGATCACAAGATAATTTTGGCTGATAATTTTTCATGTCTATCTTATGTTTTTAAAACGAAACATGTCTCTGTAGTTAAGTACTAGACCTGGAAGTTGTTGATGTTATCAGAAATCATAACAATATCGTAATAATGTTAGGAGATTCAAAATGATCATTTCATGCAAAATGCAAAATTAATCTGAAGCTTTGATGTGCAGATAAACCACCAATTGAAGAACTTTATCAGTTCTTGGAGTTTCAACTTCCCAGGCAATGGGCACCTGTATTTGGTGATGTTCCTATAGGTCCAGAAAAGAAGCCAACTGGTGCTTCTTTACAGTTCAGCTTAATGGGTCCAAAACTTTATGTAAATACAAATCCGGTAATGGCATCTCAAATTAAACTTCTTTTCAACTACTTCTGCAGATTCGTGTTTTTATTTGTCAGTGATGGCAAAGATTAAATCTTTAATTCACCCTTTGATGATTTTGTTTGGCAGGTTGAAGTGGGAAATAAACCCTTGACTGGGCTTCGGCTTTACTTGGAAGGAAAAAAAAGCAACTGTTTAGCCATCCATTTACAGCATCTTTCATCATTGCCTAAAAGCTTCCATCTTCAAAGTGAATCTAATGGAAGCTTCAGTAGTTCTCATGACCGCCGGTATTACGAGAAGGTCCAATGGAAAAGCTTCTCTCATGTATGTACTGCACCTGTTGAATCTGATGATGATCTCTCTATAGTTACTGGTGCTCAATTTGAAGTCACAGAATCCAGGATCAAAAGTGTTCTCTTTTTGAGACTACATTTCTCCAAAGTCTTGGGTGCAACAGTTGTTAAGAAACCTGAGTGGGATGGTTCTCCAGTTCTTAACCAAAAATCTGGAATCATCTCGACTTTGATCAGCACTCGTTTTTCCTCTGCTCAGAAACCTCTGCCACGGCCAGGTGATGTACACATCAACTCTGCTCTATATCCGGAAGGCCCTCCGATGCCAACACAAACCCGTAAGCTTCTGAAGTTCGTCGACACGACAGAGATGACAAGAGGTCCACAGGATCCTCCTGGTTATTGGGTTGTTTCTGGTGCTAGGCTTTTGGTTGACAGAGGTAAGATATATCTTCGTGTCAAATACTCTCTTCTAACTGTGATTTTGCCTGATGAGGAGCCGCCATTCCATGGATTATAGATGTATGTGTAAGATATGATGAATCAAAAGAAAATCTTGGCAAAACTTGTGCTTTGTATTATTTTCTGAATTTTATGTATGTAATTCTTAGTGTTGTTACACATGTATTCAATTTCAAGCAGACTTGTATTCACATGTAGAAAGAGAAATTATTTGAGGTTTCTTCTTTCTTGTGTCCTAAACTTTGTTAACCTTAATTAATATATCAGCTAATAAATATATTTAAAATGATTTATTTGATTATGTGCATATTTAAACATTTAAAAAGATAAAGTGAATATATTATGTTTTATAAATCTCGCATTATTTGTATATCCATTTAGCTTCTACCATAACCCCCTTTTGCAATTATAATTTCTAGTAACCCCCTATTCATGATGAATGATGAGGAGTTATATGTTTTTATATATATATGTATATAGGTCTCTTACTTTATTCCTATAAATAGGGGTTAGATATATATATTTTGGAATTCTCATTTTCTCATACAACCTAAGAGGATGATACTCTAGACAGTAGCACTAAAAAGTTCAAGAATTGAGATTTTAGTTATCCTATAAAGATGGATATTGTTCTCCTATTTAATCAAGAAGTGTTTATTCGTGTAATCACTTTGTATCAAATAATTTTTTTTATATTAAGACTGAAGAGACTATTAATTCACTTAATTTAGATAGAGTTCTTTTTGAGGGGATACACCTCCAATATCATTACGGCCCTCAACGTTAAAAACTTACAATAATGTAATTTTTAATTTCATTTTTAAGGGAAGTAATACAATAATAAATTAATTATTATGTATCGATAAAATTTATTATTTTAAAAACAAAATATTATCTAAATAACAATTTAATATACATAACTCATTTTGAAATATAAAAATTAGAAACAAATCAAATATAGAGGAAATAAAGAAGAAAAGAAACAAAGGGAAAAAAGAGGGGAAGTAAAAATTAACGTAATTTTGATGAAAATACAATTTTTTATATTTTTAAGGTAATGATGCAATTAAATTATATTAAGAGACAAAAACTAAAATTTTGGAAATTTTAAGGGCATTGGTACTCTTTCTACTCTTTATATATATATATATATATAAGATTACAAGATTCTAATGAAATATTATTGTGATTTTGTTGATTTTTTTTGGATTTTGTTGTCTTTTTATTTTTTTAAAATCATTATGATGACATTATTGAAATTTGTTTAAACTTTTTTTGGTCTTTTTGTCTCATTTTATATTTAATCATTTTTTTTTTCTTGACTTTTTAGTTTTTTTTTCATTCTTTTAACTTCTTAATGGTTTTTTTTTTTCACTTTTCACTTCCTCTGTATTTTTTTATATCTTATATATAAAATTACATTTTTTAATGATATTTTTATAAATTTCATATTTTTAAGGTTTTTTTTTTCTTCCATCTTTCTCTCTTTTTTTTTTTTTTTTTTTTTTTAATTGACATATTTTTAACTCTATTTTTTAAGTTATAACCTTTCATATCTCACTATTTACTATTTATTAGGACTTTTTATTTTTTGCTATTATTATTATATATGTTTTTTCTACCAATTTATTCTCTCTTTTTTCTCTTTTTTTAAACAATTTAAAAGTTTTTTTTGTTTAAAAAAACCTTACAATTACATTTTATACTTAAACATTTATTTAAATTTAATTTTTATATTTTTAATTTTTAAAAAGTAAAAAATCATAATTTTAATTTCTCTTTAAAATTTTAAAAAATCATGTTAATTATCAAAATTTCAATTAATAAAATCATAATTATGAATATTTTTTTTAAGAATCTTACATATATATTTATCATAAGAAGTAGATGTTTTTAGTCAAAGTGTTGAGTTGCTCGGTATGCCAAATTCTTAGAATCACAGTGCTTTGAGTTTGGTAAGTTGTGTTTACTTTGTTTGTGAGGTGTTCTTGATGGTTACCGTAAATAATCAATTGAAGAAAAATTCGTTGGTGTGTTTGTATTGGAATCAATACAAGATTTCAATTACAAATATCAAAAGAAATTCAATGTTATAAATAATACGATTGTGAATCAATTTCAACTGGTGAAAATGTGTGAAGAAACAATGCAAGGAATTCCAAAAAAAAAAAAAGAAGATGAAGATTGAATAAGTAATTAAATATTATCTTCTTAAAATTATATTAGTTTCATAAATTTATAAAAAATTTAATGTAAAAAAAAAAGTATATTTCTTTGTTTTTTTAAGCACAATAAATATATTTCTAATTTTTATAAAATAATAATATTTATGTGTGGTATATAATATCATTCATAATATTTATCCATATCATAATACAACTTTTATATAAAAATTTAAAAAACTTATTTATAAATAATGATACACAAATATATATATAAAAATTGTGGTACACTTTGCACTTGGGGGAGAAGTGTTACCACTAGTATATATATGTTTTGATTAGATAATCTAGTTTTCAAAATTATCACAACTCTAAATAATTACATATTCAGTTTGAATTGTGTTCACTTACATAACGAATGTCAGTAATGAAAATTATATTATAACTGGAAAGCTAAATTACATAAAGTGTGGATCCCTTTTTTCCACTTACATTGAAAACGTGTAAAAACACATGGAAAAAAGGCGTCACATGTACGCTTGCAGATGACGGAGAAAACAAAGTAGAAAGGAAGGCGGATAATACAAAGTGAATACAAGTAAAAAAAGAATAAATTTTCTAAATTCAACTTTATGAGTGTTATATTCACAATATACTTTTATATTATGTCAAACTAAAGTTTTATATATATATATATCACTCTTTACTCTTTAAAATATAATTAAATAAATAATTTTTTATATTATTATAAATTTTAGTTTTTTAAAAACAATTATAGAAAAAACCTTTAACAATTTAATAAATCTGCGTGCGGTTACAGCCCAAAATGGCTCCAAGATACAATAATGTATTAGTTTTTTTTTTTTTTATGATTTGAAATCGAATCTAACAGCATTTATGGCTGAATTAAGTGTCTAATCCCAACTTTTAAGTTGGGAGCATGAGTGTTACTATTTGGGCACAACCCATTTGATTTTTTTTTTTTTTAACACAATAATGTATTAGTTTTTGGACTTCTTTTGAGACTTTTAGTACCAATAAGACTAGATATTCAATTCTGGCAGACTGGCCATAGTTTTTTCTTTCGGAGATGCCAAAAAGATGACAAATTATAATTCCGATGTTTCTTTTGTCCCTTTCTTTCTTCATTCTTCTCATACGGATCTCGAATCATTCTTCTTTCCTCTTTATTCGGTGATGACATTTTTTTCTTTGCTCACGATTTCTTCTCACCTAAGTTGATGCTCCCCAGGGTTTTACTGTTCCTAATAATTCAAGAATCAATCTATTTGGGGATAAATCAAGTTAAAAAAAAAAAAAAATCGTTTCTTGAGGATACAAGTTCTATGCTAATCAAGGTATAATTGCTGAATGATGACCCTTTTACTGTCACATTGCTAATACTTTTTGATTTTGTTAATGTTAATCCTTTTCTTGAATCTGTGTATTTTTTGAGTTTTTGAAGTAGTATTATTATATTATGCCAAAGAATATAGATTTGTGGGTCAAAGGTAGAATTAGCTCTTGTTTCTTATGTCGACTGATCAGTGTGGTTCTAGCTTTCTCGTGGCTCTGCCAGATGACATTTTTACCATTGTAACTAGTTCCCTCTCTAAGAGGGATGTCTGTAATCTTGGTCTGTGCTGTCGTGCCCTCTATGATTTAGTGGCATCTGATAAGGTCTGGCTGTTTCAATGTCAAAGACTTGGGTTAGTTCCCAATAGGGAACTTATTGAATGGAGGAAAGAAGTTTCTTCCTACAAGGTGATATGCCGGTTTCTTGAAAGTGTTCAGCCATTGCTTGGGATTTGGGTTCACCAAAATCCTGAGCTTGGAAATGTAGTCTATGTAATGCCTGGTTTTGTTTCTGTTGTTGGGTGCCGAATTATTCCACAGGAACTTGGCCCCTTAGGTATTGAAGATGGCCCTATTCTTTGGTCCCCTGTATTTGAAATTGTTTGTGATTTTGAGGGATCTGTTGATTTTTTTCTGCATGGAAGGGAGGAAGAAAAAGACTATGTTTATCCTGGTTCCTTGATGGCAGTAGATAGGGCTTGCAATGTACTTCTTCTGGAGGTTGAGCCTAGACTTTGGGTAAATGGTGGTAAATTGGCTCATAGTAAAAGCTTTGTGCATAATATTGACATGAATGTGGAGCTGAGCTGTGAGATTTTTCAATCAGATATGGGTATTTCAAAGTCGCAGAGAATAGTTGGACAGAATACATTGAAGGTGCCTTTTGGTCGGCTGCCATTTGGTGCTAGGAGGAAGCTACTAGACTTAGTCACTAGGCAAGTTCGCTTAAGCATCCCAAAAGCACAAAGTGGGCTTCTGTTTCCTCGTTTAAGAGTTGAGGAGAATGATTTTTTACAAGACATGGAACTTTTGCGTGAGCATAGGTTACTTCTTATGCAGATGTGTAATGTTGCTGGAAATCACTCTGATTCAAAATCTGGTTCTGTGTTGGCGCAAGATCCTACCCAATTAGAGTTGAGGGAGGTCAGAAAAGGTCTCAAATGTACGAATAGTTATCAAACTCCTCAATCTGGCACTATTAACTCTACCCAGTGCACCAAGAAGAAGTCCTTTGCTGGATATTTTAGAGATAGTATTAAGCATATACTTGGGAAATCAAATTCAATTAATGGCAGCCATGAAAGTTTGAAAAATAGTTCTTTCACCAATGCTAATAAGCATGCACAACTACATGACTTTCTGCATTCAGGAGATACTGTTGGACTGGCTCTTCATGCTTCAACCATAAAATTATCTTCATATAGAGGGTGGCCTAATATGCATGACAGTCGATTTGCACTTTACAAGTTGCCTATCATTGAACCAACAGAAGGACAAGAATATTGTGGTCTGTGGGGAGGTACATTTGGTTGGCCTCCTGGGAAACCTTCAGAAGACAAGCCTGGCAAGGCTCTGTTTTTCCTTTTGCTCTCTTATGAAAGGTCACAAGGGCAGAATCTACTTATAGCTACCAAGATCTTAGAAGGTACTCATTATGTTCTTCATCCAAATGGCTCAGCTATGTTCATAGTGAATATTGATGAACCTTCAACTGATACATTCCCTTGGGAAACCAATGGAGATTTGGATCTTCTTGAAATAAAACATGCATTTTCTGGGGAAGGTATTGCAAATGGCTATGGTTTTAGGTATCCTGGCTCGAAACCTGGTTCACTCTTTGTGATTCAGGATGACCTGCTTGCTTTTCTATGGAAGGAGTCTAGGTCAGTTTTGACCTTGCAAAGACTTGACTTGCAATCACTTTTGAAGAAAGGTGAACAAGTTCCAGCATTATCTCCAGTTTTGAATTTTTCATACTTGACCAGGTCCTATTCAAATGTATTTGCTGGCTTTTCTAATTCGTCAAATGGTCTATCTTCACCAAGGTATGTATTAGCAGTTCTCTTTTTTGCTAGCTTCATAGAGACTTCTTCAGTTATTGTTTGCTTGAAATCCATATCTAATACGATTATATGTATCAGTTATTCTCTTTCTGTATTTCTGTTTTTTTTTTTTGTTTTTTTCTGTTGTCTAGACTTACCTATAAACTTTGGTAGAAGTAAAGCAGCACATATCGTGTGAACTTTTATAATGCAATGACTGATCTTTTGATAGGGGATTATTTTTGGATATTTAACATAATATTGGAGTGCTTAATTTTGAAAATTTGTTCGATTCACATGTAAGGAGAGTCACAAATGTAAACATTCCATACCTTATGATTTCAGTATATTATGCATGTTAATCAATTAGCCTCATCAATCTGAAACCTGCTTGGAATAGATATATATTATTTGAGAACCCGAAAAATTCTTCGACAATGCCTAGCAAACAGCCCCAACAAAAGAAAAGAAAAGAAAGAAGCACTACAGTGATATTACCTTCCTAGTATTTAAAAATATATGCAATTTCAACATCTTAAGTAGACCTGGAGAAGAACCATAAATCGAGATCAGAATTATCCAGCTTTTTTTTTTGCTACTGGATCCATTTTTCTTCCTATCCTGTTGAGTAGGTTGATTTTAGTATGTGTCAGTCAAAGTCTTGCAGCTTGGTTCATCATAGTTTAAAAAGTTGCTGAATACATCTTTCAATGTGATGAAAATAAAAATAACTGGGCATTAATTGAGGCAGATAAGCCCTTAGAAAACTGATTTTTGTTTTGGTTATATTCTGAACTTAGTGCCAATAAATCTTGGATATGTGAAGTTGACTTTTTTATTGCACTTTAGATTTTTGTTGTAGTAAAAAATAAATCTTTGATTGAATGGAATTTCTTCTTGAACTTATAACTTCCCACTACTATGGGAGTAAAAATTGAATTCATTAAAATCATTTGTGGTTGTTAGTTGATGGGAAATTAGATCTCGTGAAGAAATAGGAACCTTGTTAGCGAAAACACATAATTTAAGGGATTTTGCTGGCAATTCTCCATAATATTCATAATAATTTATGTTGGGAGAATATTTTGATTAATGTATTCAGATCTTTTTGCCTTAACCTAATATTGCTCTTCCTCTTGTTTTTCTATTTGGAGAAGGGGAAAGCAAAAATGATGTTCTAATCATTTCATTACAACAGGTGGAATCATTTCTAGAGAGCTCTACTGCAGCTGTGGAATGCAAAACCTTGGAATTTCATCTGTGTTTGAAGAAAAATGTGAAGTTTTTGAGATTTTATTAGATTCTGTATATTTGATGGCACAGTAATTTGTGTATAGAAATGGACAATTTATATTTGGGAATAGATAAACATTGTGAAATTGAAATTTTGGTTCTCCTGAAACAAATAAAAGTTATGATAAAGATAGGTTTTTTCATTGTTTTTTAGCGGCCAATTTGAGTCAAATTGGTCCTTTGCAAGAGATAATTCTGATTTAAATTTTAAATAGTTACATAATGCACGAGGTATGAGTAACCTATTAGAATATTTCTTTTTTCTGTTCAATTCTATCATTGCTTTTCCCAAATCCAAGCTTCTTTTCCTTCTTAATCACCTTATCAACATTTGCTTAACCCTATTCTTCATGGTTAATTCTAACATCATCATCAACAATAATTTCATACAAAACTTCCTTTTTTTCCTTCTCAACAGCTAACTCACTCTCCCTATCTTCCTCTGCCAAAAGTTTGATTTATATTTCTTTTTTTTTTTTTTTTTTTATTTCATAGTAGGAGTCTAGATAAATATCTTGAAATTAACAATAATTGATGGAAAAAACAAAATTGATAATAAAAAAATATTTGGAAATAATAATTTTTGGAATAGATAAGATAAATGTCATTAAATTTCGAACTATCCCATAAAATATCTGGAGAGAGAGAGAGAGAGAGAGAAGAAGTTTTAAAAAAAAGGAAAAAGAAAATGCCACGTAAACCAATGATTTATTGTAGTGTGGAGCTAATTACATGACCAATACGGTGATATTATCATCTCCTTTAAAGGCGTAGACAGCTCTCGTGGCGGTGCCGCAATTGTTTCCCAACTATTACTTTCTGTCAACTGCATATGAATAAAAGCTGACCCCTCCCCCCACAAAAAAAAATCAGACAAGCAGATTCCGAATTAAAAGGAAAAAAAAAAAAAAAAACGCTTGCCTTATCTTAGTATACTCTTACCTGGAAGTTTCATTTTATTATTACTGTTATTCCATTTATTTGTTGTGTTAAGGGAATAAAGTTTGAGAAAGTAAAGAATAAAAAACATGGAAAGACCCACTCAAAGTGAAAGTAAAATTGCATACTTCACAGACCGAATCTCATCTTCAAATCCAAATTAAAGTAGTAACTGATTTATCAACAATTGTGCAATATATATATATATATATACATAGATACTGGATCATAGCAGTCGAAGAGAGAGAGAGAAAAAAGAGGCGATTTGATTAGCTGTTGTTGTTGGTTGCTGCTATCGGCAGGTGTGTATTGATTTTTGTATTGTATTGTATTTTAAGTTGTTCGTGCTTGTTAATGTGATGTGTCCAGTTTGAGTTTTGATTGTTGATTTAATTCTGTTCATAGCGGATTAATTCGTGTATTTCTAGAGTTCAGTTGTTTTTTAAAGGTTCATGATCGATTTATTTGGTTGTGGTGATTTTGATTTAGTTTAACAGTAGAACTTTTGTAATTGTATAATTGAAAAGTATCATTATAATTATTATTTAATTTTATGAATTTCCAGTAATCCAATTCCGTGACTCGGAAAAAAAAAAAAAAAAATCAGGATTTGTAATATTGCCTAATCGAAGATATTTGAAATTGGATTTAAGTGTTGGAGAATTCTTTATTATGATAGGTTTTCAGTTTGTTGTGCAAGGAAGAATATATATATATATATATATATATATATATATATATATTTATGTATGTATATATCAAGATTTTGAAACCTATGAAAAATTTGAATGTTTAAAAAGGAAATGGGCAGTTTTTTATTCGTTCAACGTTCAGTCTTTTTTATTTGCATTGCACCAGGAAACAGCTGATAAAATAACTTGAATAAGTCATTTTTGTTCCTTCAATATTTTTGCTGGTTCTACCAATTACTGTAGTTTTGTTTGCTAGTTTTGTAAATTCGACAAAGCATTTTGCTCATGTATATAGCACAATTAACCTTCCTTGAGGACATATCACACATTCTTTGCCTAGTTTCTATTCAGCAGATATCTCTTCTTTTTGCTCAGATCTTTGTGCTGCTTCTGAGCTGGGGGAAAAAAGCAGTAGTAGAAGCTTTGAGAACATCTTGACTTGTTACCGAAGAACCTATTGCTTAAAATTAAACTCCTGCCATGAATTGTTGTGAAATAAGTTGATGAAATAAGTAGTTGTGAAATTAAAAATAATTTATTTTTATGCTTTTGCTTTGGTACCAAGTTGATGAAAGAGTTATTTTGCTTTAGGTGCATTACTTAGCATTTCTGTGGTTAGCAAGCAGTCTGGACTTTATAACAGAAGAAGTGTTGAGATTTAGAAGATCAGAAGTTAGTTAATTCTATTAGCGAATAAAGGCAAAGATGCAGAAACTCACAGCAAACTAATCTATTGCATAAATCTACCTACTCATCTAAAGCTGTTACAGTGACTTATATAAATGAAAAAAGCTAGGTCCAAAATCAATTAAATGGTAGAGAACTTAAACATTCAAGATCGAATAAACTTGAACTTAGAACATCTGACTCCAAATATTCCCAACCCTAAATGTACTGTAATCTCTAGAAAATCTGAAATTTGAGATTACTACAAAAAGAAAAAATCTTTTTCTACAATTGAGAACGCGAGATCTAAAATCCTAGAGGCACAAGCATGCTACTATAGGTTGACATATATTTGTTGGAGAACAACTAAACTTCTGACATTTTAAGCAAGCTTTCTAAAAGAATAATATAGCAACCTAGCTGCTTGTTGGATAGAATGACCTTCATGTTGAATTTTTTTCAGAAATGTAGTTGGTATATAATGCCTTTATCTTTAATCCTTCTCATAGTTTTAAATGGTATTGGTCATACAAGCACCAAAGAGCATATTTATTTATTCGTGATGTAGATCCAATGACTAATTTTTGCTCCTTGTTGGACAGCTTTTCACAAAAAAAAAAAAAAAAAAAAAAAAAAAATGGCAGCTGAACTTGTCAATGCTGCTACATCTGAGAAGCTTTCTGAAATGGATTGGATGAAAAACATTCAAATTTGTGAATTAGTTGCAGGGGACCACAGGTAAAATCAATAACTGCATTATAATGTATGTTTATGTTATTCAGGTACTTTTCCCAATTTGTTTGTCCTTCTTGATATGGCTGAGAGCTAATTGATTTCTGTTCTTGGGTTTGATTGTTTTCTTATTGTTATTTCCAATATCATAATCTAGAAAGAAAATTAATGTGTAGGATTTTGCGTGTTTAGCTGGTTTTATCTCAATTAGGTTTTAGAAATTAGAACAGCAGTGCAAAAATACTTGTCGTAAATTTGGATTAGAAAATCTTTAGATAATAGCAAAACTAATGTCCAAAAATCCACATAAATGTCTTCTCTTTTCTATTTTCTTCAGACCATGGTTTTCCTCCATTGTTTCAAGGCTATCGTTTGGCAGCAGTAGTAGTTCCCTTTCTTTAAACTTCCACTTATTGTTTGATTTACCAAAAAAGGAAAGGGAGGCAGGGGGGGGGGGGGGGGGGGGGGGAAGTCTTCAAGTTGAAATGCTACCTGTCCTGGTGGCTTCTTCTGGTAAATTGTGCTTGTTATCATAACTTTGCTGATTAATGATTGATGCACATGGAGTGCTTCTGACTCAATTTCTTTCAATCTTTTTTTCAAAAGAATTGACACTTATGTTGGTGTACTTTTATGAACTAAGGCTTGTTAACTGTTCAAAGAAAAAGGCTCTCCCATTTCATGAATAACCAATTTTGAACACCTTTCTGATTTAAACATACAATAGATTGGCATCTCAAATACTGATTCATTATTTTTTGTTGGGTGTCAATTTTACAGGCAAGCTAGAGATGTTATTAAAGCTATAAAGAAACGCCTGGGCAGTAAACATGCAAACACCCACCTATTTGCTGTAACGGTGAGCATTGTCAACTTTCAAATAGGATGGATATAAAGTTAAGAATAGCCCTCTGTGGTGTGGTCTCTCTCTTTTACGCATTGAGAGAATAAGATGGTAGAAGAGACTCTTGGTATCATAAGCTTCCATAGTTCTGCTTTGCACCTTGTTACATGAACATATCTCTGGTGATGTGCAATTTGATTGATGGATATTATGCCAATGACCAAAAAGAATTCTGCAATAAGGATAAAAAATGCAAAACAGTGATGATGATGTTGGTATGATATTAGTTTGTCTCTTTAGTAAGACTTATGCTTCTAATTTTTTTACCACTGGTCTAATCAATCAAACTAAATAACAGAAAAAAATAAAATGATGCAAGAAATAAAAAGAAATAACATCTCTATGCCAGAATTACATATCCTTGCACCATTTTGAATGCTACTTCCACACTATTTCTTAATATAAATATGATGTTAGTTAGTGGAGTCTTTTTCCAATAGTTAGAAACAAGCGGCGGCCTTTGTGAAGCCAAAACCTGCTTGAGAAGAATTTTTTTTTTTTTGCTTTCTCGCTTCTGATTTAGCATTAAAACCTGTTTATAGAAGCAGTTGTGGAGGTTCAAACGGTTTTTCTTGTTACTTCTATTAAGAGTAAGCATGTTATATCAAACCTTAAAGGAATCAGAACAACAACTCGACTTAAACCTTACCTGGAATTTCTCCTGTACAGTATCACTTTTACCTCATTTACAGAAATATGGTTTTTGGGGTTTGTTATTTTTCTTGAAGATGCAATAAATATGTGGAAATAATTTAAATTATGTAATTTTTTAGTCGCATCGAGAACTTGTATGTCTGTTGTGATGCATATTTTATCCTTAACCAGCCTCTTTAGCAGAATTATGGCCTTTCTTTTGGGAATAAAATAATTTAACAATCATCCAATTTTCAGTTGTTGGAGATGTTGATGAACAACATTGGTGATCCAGTTCATAAGCAGGTTATTGATGCAGGAATCCTCCCTATACTTGTAAAGATAGTAAAGAAAAAGGTGCATATTTCTTCGAAGTATGGTTCTGAGTTGTTCTTGCATACATACTTCTATATATATACACTGTATATAGTTATATATATTCATTTTCTTTTTTCTCTTCTATATCTTTTCTTTTTGACTAGTTTTATTTTATTTTATTTTATCTTTACAGTCTGACCTACCTGTACGTGAGAAAATATTTCTACTGTTAGATGCTGCACAAACATCTGTCGGAGGAGCTACAGGAAGATTTCCTCAATATTATTCTGCCTATTATGAATTAGTGGTACACATCCATAGTTTACTTCATCCAGTTGTTTGTTTCTTAGTTGTAATTTGCTACCTTCATGGAATAATGTTGATTGATACAGCTGATTCTAGGGTTTGGTTTGTTATCTTTGACCTATGCTTCTTAGTGGTTTTCCTTGATGTTCTGTCTCTCTCAGTATTCTCTCCTGCTAATTCTTCATGAGAAAAACTTTAAATTTCCAGTGGAGAACAGCATAATAAATACAAAATTTGTCCTTATCAAGAAGTCAATGATGCATTTGGCATTTCATTCTCCTATTTGGACAAGGATGTCATTGTATAAATACACCAACCTGGTGGTGTATCACTTGATATTTTATACTGGTCTTCATGGATGGTTTTACTGTAACAATCATTTTGGTTAGAAAGAGGCTTTAATAAGGTGCATATTTATTATTCTTATCCCTAGTAAGAAAACATGAAAAAATGAACAGAAAAGTTGATTATTTAGTTCCAAGTTCTTTTTATTTATTTATTTTTTTAATAATTTCTTTTTTGTCCTCATATTAATTCAAATGGGATGATTGTAGGAAAGACATTTGATGTGTCTGTTGAGTGGCTCCTGCACTTGCTATAGATAAACTGAAAAGGTTAGAGATTGAAAGTGCATAGAAGAGAATCCACTGGCTAGAGATAGATGAGCTCATAACTTTGTGAAAAAATGTTGCTAGACAGTTGCCTAGGGTAGGGCTGTAAATTAGGAGTGCCCTGCCCAGCCTATTTCTTTTTTGACCTAGCCTGATGTTGGACTTTGCTGAACAATTCCTGTTTTTTTTTTTTTTTTTTTTTTTTTTTGATGGAAAAAAAGAGAAAAAAAAGCAAAGACCAAGTTGGCCTGTCTTAATTCCATCTCTAATAAACTATGATTGCTTACATATATTTGTACTCAAAACAGAATATACTCTGAGATTTTACTAAAATGTGGTGTGAGATATATATAGTAATAGTTACATACTCTTAATTTAGAGGTAAAAGTGCAAGAAAATTCAATAATTCAATTCATATGGCCTTTAATATATTATATTTGTCTTTGAAATTGTTGAAGCTCTAATTTTTTTGAGTTGCTTCACCTAAACTGAATGGTGTTATGGTGAGAACTTTTCATCTTTATTCATCTTCTGAAATAGACTCTCTAATGGGTTTAGTTCAATTCTGTCTAGAATTTGCGAAAAACATAAATTTCTCTGCAACTTTTTGGGTTTAGTACAAAACAGTTTTTCTTTTTCTTATTATTCAATTGCATGTGAAATTGTGAAATTGTGAATTGAAAGAAACAGAAGTATATTTGGTGATTGAAGTTTTCTGTAGTTTATTTTCTTAACATTCTTTAGGAGAATTCACACACTCCCATGGATTTGGGGGCTTACTATAGTGTGAATAATGGGGTAAGCAAGAAGAGGGCGGAGGTGGCACTTATTAAAGATAAGGTGAGAGAGAAAATCGTGTTTGTTTGGACACGTAAAATGAAGATCGAGAAGCACATGTTAGGAGAATCGAGCAATGGAGAAATACAGAGTTTGTAAGAATTAGAGGGAGGTCTAATAAGATTTGGATGGCGGTTATTAAGATTGATATTGCCTGTTACATTTGGAGGATAATATGGCGTTGTATAGGAATACGAGAGAGAATTAATGTTGAGGACCATTCATTATCTTTTTTTGGTTCATGTAGCACATCCTATTTTTGTTGCTAAGTCTAACTTCTTCTTGTTTTTATTGTTTTCAAATCTTAGAGTTATTCCTGCAAAGGAAAATAAAGGGGAAATAGGATATTTTGGTTGGATCTAATGCAGCTTGAAGGCTTACATTCGAATGGTCATCTGGTATATAGAAAACAATAATCTGTTCTTTCAAATAAATTATTTGGGTTTATGCTGTGCATTTATCCTAAGTGTGCCAAAACATGGTAAATGAAATTTCTTCTTGGTGCTATCAGTGTCAATACAAGTTCTGTTTTCCAGGTCTTTACTGTGACATAGTACCTGTAATCTTTCCTTGTGTTGATCTTTCTTGGCATCTTGCAGATTAACTTGTTTTGCTGTATATTATTGTTCCTTTGGTAAATTTCAGAGTGCTGGGGTGCAATTTCCTGAGAGGCCCACTGTTGTTCCAAAAAGTCAATCTGTATCAGACATGAATAACAATAGTCCATCTGATTCAGAGCGTTCTACTGCACACAGTGGAAAGAATGTGCAAGAAGAGCCTCAAAAGATCCCTGATTCCAGGTAATTTTCTTGATTTCTGGACCAACATATGCCCTATTTTTTCTAGCCAATCTTCCTAAAATTAAGAATTTTCATTTGTGGGAGGCCTGGAGATAAACTTTACTGCATTAATATAAATGATTTCATCAGAAAGAAATGATGTTTCTGTTTGTTTTCTATGCATTTCTTGGATATTTTGGTAAAATTGGAGGGAAAAGATTTGATTTTTGCTTGGAATTTTTGTCCTTTGATAAAAAGGAGCCCTGCCTCAGCAGCACCTTTTTTTTAAACCACAATCTCAATATGAACTCCCAATATTTATTTAAGTGTCAGATGAGGGAATATGCCTTCAGATGCATTAACACAAAAATCTTTTTTAGCCTTGGATAGTGCTTGAGTGATCTTCGATAGTGTCTCTTTCACTGTCTTTAAACTGAAGTTTTTCAGCTATTGCTGCTTGTAAAATTTTAATGTGTCTAAAAGATATAAGAAGGCTGCTTAGTTGGGGTAGAGAATTTTAACAGTAACAATTTTTGGTGTCAGAAGTTGACAGATGCAATGATGATTTGGAAATGGAAGTGATTTAGCTGTGGTAATGAAAGTTGGTATTGGGAGTTTTCTGTGTGGAATGTAAGGGTGCAATGGAGGTGTGGGACAAAATTGGTAATGTCAACGCCTAGGGTTTAATTTTAGGATTATGGTTATGAAGAATGAAAATACAGAAAGATTACTCAGTTTAACTAGCAACAACTAGGCCTGAAAAATAAGATTAGGGTGCAGATAACAAAGAACAATGCAGTAGTGAAAGATAACTGATTAAAACTGTCTACAGAATACCTTCTTCTTATACCCCAATAGCGGGATGAACATTTATTGATCAATTTCCCTTATGCTGGCATTTGTAATTTTGCAGACATAGAATCTAATAGTTGATTTTATGTTGTAGATACATGTTGATAAATATCATACTTCCTTTCTTTTCCTTTACTTCTTTGATATGTTGCACAGTTGTAGACTTCAAATTATCTCCGTGGATTTGCTATATTACCATGTTAATATTTGGGTTAAAGGAATTTAAGAATAGTGAAAAATTACGGCTACTTTATAAGAGAAGGAACTAGTTCTATTTATCTTTTACTTATTTTCTACTCATATGTATTCACATAGAAGTTAGTTTTCCTTATTCTAAAACAACTTTTAAAGCCATTTGCAGTATCCTTCCGAAGGCTGGAGCTGCACTGGAGGTGTTAAAAGAAGTGCTTGATGCTATTGATACTCGGCATCCTGAGGTACTTTCACTGGTTTTCTTTTTTTCCATAACTGTGTGGCTGTCAAATTTCAAAGTGCAGATTAATGGGTTAAATATTTTGCTTGCTAAGGTTCTACACAGTAGGAATTTAGTTATATGGTTGTTCTCTTTGTTCTTCTGAACAAGAAATATTGCCTATTGTTACCGAGACATTTTATCAACAGAAGTTTAGTGCCAAATGATCTGTTCTCTTCATGGTTATCAGTTAGTTTCTTTAATTTTAAGTTTATGGAAGATATAATTCAAGATGTTGGTATCCACTGTGCAATCATAAGTTTGCTTTTTTAGGGGTGGAATCCTTCCGATCCTGAATCCTCTGCTGGATACGTGAACAAATTCAGAATTCTTGTTTTGCTATTAACCAATTTCCTCTTTAGATTTCTTGACCAGAGATTATGAAATAGCACTTGCTTATATTATTTTGTTTAACTTTCTATTCTTAGATTCGTCTTGACTACTTGCATTACTACTTTTAGTAGCCCTTATTGTTTTCTGGAAAACAACTAGATTCCATTGCTGTATTAGTCTGTATTTTGAAGATTCACACTTTCCTCGGTGATTTTTCTCTTATTTGTTGTTCTTTCAGGCAGCAAAGGATGAGTTCACTCTTGATCTTGTTGAACAATGTTCATTTCAAAAGCAACGAGTAATGCATCTTGCGGTCACTTCAAGGTAGGACTATAATTGACCATTGATATTTTTCTGTGACTTTCAGATGCATTGTTTCCGATTCTTATTTCTTTTTCAAATATTCTTTTGAATAAGACTAGCAATATACATGTGTCATTGTACTAGGGGAACAATTTAATATATCAGAATTACGTAAATAATTCAATAAAAAATACTTGTTTTTGTAAGTTTTAGATTTTTTTAATTAAAAAAAAAAAATTAATAACTAACACAAGATAAACTTACTATGTCATGACAGCGACATTTAATGTTGCAAGGTTGAAAGGTTGAAAGGTTGAAAGGTTGAAAGGTTGAGGTATATCCTCAAAACATCCACATAAAGTTTAAAAAAAAAAAATTACACTTACTATAAGTGTGTGCTAAATTTTTTTCATTTTTATAATTCTTTCATGAAAAGTTTCTAGATTGTCAATCTTTTCCTCTCTCCCTTTTCTCTTTTTTTGCTTTTGTCTTTTAGATCTTTTAACCGTTAATAATTTGTTGTAAAATTTAATTTTATCAATAATTATGAATTATTGATTTACATTAATTAATTAGTAACAGTTTTCAGTTACATAATGTTTATGGTGATATAAGTTATTTTTGAGAAATATGAAGGATAAATTTACTATGTTAACCAATTACCAAAATAAAAATAAAATTACTATTTTAACCTTTAATTTCAGTTAAATATCTTCTATATATGGGGCAAACTTGTTTAGAAAAAAAGAAGAAATTATATAGTATATATATATTTTAGAAATCAGATCAGATGATTTGGAATATTATGCATATGAAAGAGTATCCGAAGATCTGTGTTATCTAAACGGACAGTCAAAGGAGCATGAAGCTTCCATTTCCTTTTTATTAAAGGAGATATTATGTGGGTTTTTAACTATATGCTTTTATTTAGCGCTATGCATTTATTGACAGTATTTGTGAATCATTTGGTATGCATCAAACTATTATGAAAATGAAATAACATGAATCATGCACCTATTTCAAGTCTTGTGGATCATTATTTCATGCTTACTTGAATCATTTGTTATATGTGTGTCGTATCTATGAAGTCTTTTGTTGGAATAGTTAAGCAGTTCAATCTAGAAAAATCACTGATTTAGTTTCTATCAAGAGTATCAATCTATGATATGTCATCAACTTCTTCAGAGTGCATTAGGTAATAATTCTTAAAATCTTCCATGAAATGACAAGCCTTGTTTCTCTTTCTGTAATCGTGCTGATGCTGCCCCGCCCCAACTATTTCTGTAACTCCCTACTTAATGTCAAATGTATATTATCACTTTATGCAGCTTTCGTGCATATTTCCATTTATTTATAGCAAATGAGAACCAAACTGTGGAATTAAATTATTAATTTTTTTTTTAGCTGAAATAGTATTAATGTGGTTGTTAATTTCAGGTGTAAATTATAGATTGAATCAACATAAAAGCCTTTCTTAGATGGGACATATTAGTCGAACAAAGTAAAGAAATAGTGGATGTATAAAATATCCAAGTTCAAATTCTCTCTTTTATATTAGATATTAGATATTAGATATACTTAGATTAGATTTGATAACATCAACATATTAAGATTTAGCATTTCCCACATGTGATATCTACTACCCTTGGTTTTCATTTCTAATTTTTGAAACAACAAAATTTAAGAAAGAAATTTAAAAAAAGAAAAGGCTGTGTGGGCATTGTAAATGGAAGATGATTTCCTTTGATGACTCCAGGGATGAAAAGGTAATTTCTGAAGCAATTGAGCTGAATGAACAACTTGAGAGAGTTCTCAAAAAGCATGATGCGCTTATGTCGGGTAGGCCAACATCTACATCAAATTATGTTTATCATGAACAGGCAGAGGAAGAAGAGGAACCAGAGCAGCTTTTTAGAAGGTACAGATTTCTCATCTCTTCTGCTAGAGAGTTCGGAATTGCAGCTTAAAATTGCTAAATGCTACCATTTTTGAAAGAGATAGGTAGGAAAATGAGATATATATTCTTTTATATTTCTTGACAGCACCAAGATTTATGATTCCAAATTACCTAGATGTTTGAATAAATAGGGTATTATAAAAAGTTTCTTCTTAAAAGTAAGGTACTCTTTCTATCCGCTCAATTTTTCCAATTAATGTTGTAGGTATTAAGTTTTCTCAAAAGAAATTTATAATCTTTTGAAGTTTAAACAACCTTCCTAACCTTTATATTTGATTTTAGGATAATACTGCTGTAAGTCAAGTTTCAGCTCCCTCTGTAACATTAGCTCGTTCATCTTCTACCAGAATTTCTAATGTCTATGAAGTAGATTACCTCTCAAAAGATTTAAGTACCTTCTTTCAAACTATCCCATTGTGAACCTGTACAATATCTACCAAAAATCCTTTTCTCCAGAGACTTAGTTTTTGGTCATCCCTCAATCAAAAACCACTTTGTCCAAGCTTCTCACTTTACAACCCATGCCCTTTCAGTCAGCGCTGAAGTACAATATATCACTCTTCAAATTTCCCTGAGAGTTCCCTTAGATGGATTCGAGAAGGCTATAGTAGATTTTCATTTGACTTTATTCAAACATCTACTAGATTTTTAGATCCCATATAATATAATTCTTTACCCAATTAATTTAGTGCTACGTGGCAGTATTGCCGACCTTATTAGGTATGTTTATTTTATGAAATTTCATTTTAGGACAATTCAAATGTGGAGTGCATTGATTTATGATGAAGAGGAGTATTTCTCTTCTTGTATTATTTTCACCTTTATTTATTTATTTACTTTTGTCATTGTCATTGAGGTTTAAGTAAATAGAACTGGAATCTGCAGGATTAGGAAGGGAAAGGCTTGTATTCAACCTCAGGGTGAAAACCCCCAAAATAATCAAACTCTAGGACTGCTTGCACTTTCTGCTCGAGGGGAAATGCTTAATCGCCCTCTTATACGGACACTATCTTCAGAAACAAAGCCAGATTCCGATATTGGTAAACCTACTGTGGCAATTCCACCACCACCTGCAAAACATTTTGAGAGGGAGAGGTATTTCAAGGAGAATAAGGTAGCTGATGGAACTTCGTTGGGCAGTCACATGAGGGGCCTTTCTTTGCATAGTAGAAATGCCAGCAGCTCTCGTAGTGGCAGCATTGATTTTAGTGACTGAGTGTCTTGACATCCCATGTCAAATTTAATCTTATCTCATCCCCTTCAACCAGAACTGTTAAATCTTTTGTGGGGATGTATTTGAAATGGATCTTTATTTTGTCTGGTATGAAGTAAACATTGTTTTTTAGGATATTAGCAAGCATTATTGCGGTATATAAAAGAGTTTGACCGTTAAATCATTGGGAATCCTTAGTTATTAGTTCTTGAGATGTTATACTGTAATATTGGATGTTGGTTTACTGAATATTCTTTGTTGCTTTGGTTTCTTAAAATTTCTCTTTCTTTTTTGTTTTTGATAAGTATTTCTTAAAATTTCTCTTGAAAATAAAGAAATTCTCCAAAGAATTATTAAATGTTTTTTTTTTTTAAAAAAAATTCTTTTAAATGTCAAATACTAGTTTTTGTTTTGTGTATGACAATATAAATTATCCTAATAAGATGTTAGAGGGAGTGTAATTGAAAAAATTAAACAAATATTTAACGTGGTATGTGGAGAGAAGTTCATGAAAAGGTGAAAAGTGTGTAAAATTAATTCCTTTTGTTTAAGGGATACTTGTCAAATTTAGTTATTATTTGTGTTGGTTAATTTCTTCAAATTTTAATAATAATAATTTGATTTAATCTTGAAGAAAATCAAACTTCACATAAAGAAATCTAGAATTTTTTTTAAAATTTATTATTATTATTACTATTATTATTATTATGAGAGGGAGAAAGTTTTATTTATGTGGAGTAATTAGCGGGTTATTGATTAAAATGACCAACTTTTTCAAAAAAATATCGTGTTTGGCTCACTTTTTAAAATTTGTATGAAAATGGCCTTGTTGCATTCAACAAATGCAAGATAGAAACCATGTTGCATTCGACGACAAATGCAATATAGTTCAAAAACTATATTGCATTCAACAAATGCAATATAGGTTTCTATATTGCATTCAAAAAATGCAATATAATGTTGCGTTTCAAGTCTTCTCTATAACATCATTTGAGGGAGGTATAACATCATTTTAACCCTAATTAACCTTGTTTTCTTCACCCATTATTATGAGCTTTGTAAATTGCAAGCTTAATTAATTAAGGTAATACTTCAAGATATTGAGCCCGAAAAATAAGATTAATAATGAGCCCATTTAGCTTAATAATATTATAAATCTAAATTTATTATATTAATCAAAATAAAAGATAAAAGTCCAATAATAATAAAATTTGATGTAATAAATGCTAAGTATAAGAAATTAAAAATAAGTAAATTCGTGTTCTATCAAGAGCCAAAAGCTAAATGATGTTGAAAGAAGTTACGCGATGCAAGAGAAGGAAATGACGGTCATAGTACATTGTTTGAGAAAATGGAGGCATTACTTATTGGGTCCAATTTCGTGGTGAAGACGGACAAAGTTGCCACAATTTACTTCCTCAAGCAAAAGAAGCTTACACCAAAGCAAATAAGGTGGCGAGCATTTTTAGCGGAGTTCAATTTTTTGATGGAGTAAAAGCCGGGGAGGGCTAACTTGGTGGTTGACACTCTTAGTAGAAAATGTGAGCTTACTTCTATCACAAATCCTAACTTTCATATGGTAGATAGAGTCAAGGAGAGACTTGAGCATGACCTGCAAGCCAAGAGTTTGGTGAATTTGGCTAGTCAAAGAGAAGACACGCCAATTTTGGCTCGAAGATGGGGTGCTCACTACGAAAGGAGATTGAGTTTATGTGCCAAAGTGGCAAGGCTTGAGGAAGAAAATCATAAAAGATTGCCATGATTCCAAGTGAGTAGGACATCTTGGTGTTCAAAGAATGTTGGCACTTGTGGAGCGTGCATATTATTGGCCCCAAATAAAGGATGATATCGAACTCTATGTGAAGACTTGTCTTGTGCGCTGTTAAGGAAAGTAAGTCAATCATTGCATCCAATGAGGACTCTAATTAGGACAATCAATAGTTGTCAAATATGTATTTATTTGTTTCCATTTGTATAGGACTCTAAATAGGAATTAGCTGTTTATATGCTTTATTTTAGGAGCTATTATAGTGATTGTAGTGTATATATATAAACACGCTCCCTTTTCTGCAATAATACATACATACAATATTTTATTTACTCATTCTTTTCATGGTATCGGAGTAACCACACTCCTGATTTCCTTTATATAAAACACATTTTCCATCTTTCTTTAGCCAACATCTATGGAAGATAATACTCAAAGCTTAGCCAAGCCTGAAGCTAACCAATTTGACAATCCAACTGATCCCTTCTATTTGCATCATTCGGACCAACCTAGTCTTGTACTCGTTACACAATTGTTGAATGAAGAAAATTACAGTACCTGGAGTCGTGCCATGTTCATGGCTCTCAGCATCAAAAACAAAGAAATGTTTGTCAATGGTGCCATCAAACAGCCATTGGAGAGTTCACTTGAAGAATACCAACAGTGGAAACATTGCAATAACCTTGTAAGAGCATGGATTTTTAATTCAATATCACCAGATATTGGGGCAAGCATTATATACATTAATAATGCTCATGAGATCTGGACTGATTTGGAAGAGCGCTATTCGAATACCAATAGTGTTCATCTTTTCCATGTGGAGGAGGCCATTCACAATTGCAAACATGACAATATGACTATTGGAGCTTATTACACTAAGCTTAAAGGCCTTTGGGATGAACGAGACGCGTTATGCAATATTCCAACTTGCACATGCGGCACCATGAAGGAAGTTTTACAATTCCAACAAAATCAAAAGACTATGAAATTTCTCATGGGACTTAATGAAGTCTATTCTGCTTGTTCATGGACATATGCTTCTTATGGATCCACTACCCTTAGTCAACAAAGCTCATTCTTTAATCCTTCAAGATGAAAAGCAACGAGGTATATCAAAAGGAGGCACACCTATGGTTGAAGCTTTAGCCTTTGCTTTGTGAAGAATAATTCCAAACATTCGGATAGAAACTTCAATGTCAAAAATCCTCATTTAAAATGCGGAACCTGTAACAAAATTGGTCACACCTCGGAGACATGTCAATCACATCTCAAATGTGATCAATGCGACTGGCAATGTCACACCATTGATTTTTGTAGAAAGTTACAAAAGAATTCCACAAGTAATAAATATGCACACAAGAATATTCCCTCCAAAGCCAACCATGCAGATGCAGCCACACCTGTGGCTAGTAATCAATTTACTCTCACTACTGAACAGTACCAGAATCTTATAATATTACTTAATGGGAATAAGTCCAATTCCATGGCCAACCATGTTGGGAACACATCATCCATGAGTGATGTATCGGGTATGACCTTTTGTGCATCGGTTATTGACAAAGAAATATGTTGGATACTTGACACAGGAGCAACAGATCACATGGTGTACTCAACCGATATTCTAACTACCAACCGTCGTGTGATTAATGGAACCGTGTCTCTACTGAATGGAGCCATAACTGCAGTAACACACATATGCAACATTCATTTTGACAACTTTGTTTTACATGATGTGCTATGTGTCCCCTCCTTCAAACAAAATCTGATTTCAATTAGCAAGCTCCTTTATAAATCTAATTATGCTGCTACATTCACTGATCATTTTTGTATGCTACAAGACCAACGATTGGGGAAGATGATTGGGATGGGAATTGAACGAGAAGTACTTTACTACCTTCATACTCAACAAAGAACCAATTGTAATGTATCCATTGCACCCGCCTCTTCTTCTCCAAAACTTTGGCATCAACGCCTTGGTCACCTATCCAATAAGATTTTACATTTACTCTCTCATTCGGTTACAAACATTAAATATTGTGATATCTCCGATTGTTTAATTTGCCCATTAGCTAAACAAACTCGTTGTTCATTTCCATTAAGCTCTGTTCAATCTATAACACCTTTTGAATTGATACATGTTGATATTTGGGGAGGATATCATATTCCTTCTATCACAAGAGCACAATATTTTCTTACAATTGTTGATGATTATACGTGTTGCACATGGACTTATTTGATGTCTCATAAATTAGATGCACAAACATATATTACTGCATTCATTAACCTTGTTAAAACACAATTATCTTTGAAAATCAAAATTCTTCGCAGTGATAATGGACCTGAATTCACCTTGAAAAATCTATATTTGGACAAAGGTATCATTCATCAAACTAGTTGTGTTTCTACTCCTCAGCAAAATGGAGTAGCAGAAAGAAAGTATCGACATCTTCTCAATGTAGCTCGAGCATTATTATTTCAAGCTAATCTTCCTAAGAAATTTTGGGGGGATGCAGTCTTGACAACTACATACCTCATCAACCACACACCTACACCTCTCCTTCAAGGTAAATCACCTTTTGAAGTACTCTTCCATAAAAAGCCTACATATGACCATCTACGTGTGTTTGGGTGTTTGTGCTTTGTCTCAACACATCACCATCGTCCTAAAAAGTTTGATGCTAGAGCCACCCAATGTATTTTCGTGGGTTATCCATAAAATCAAAAAGGGTACAGGGTTTATGATCTCTTAACAGGTAAAATTTTCACTTCACTTGATGTCATTTTCTTTGAAGAAAATTTTTACTTTTCATCTTCCACTGCAAGTTCACCTCTTATTCCTCATCCTTCACCAATATATGATTATGATAGTCCCTCTCAAGAAAATAATTCCCTTGCCAACACAGAAACCACCCTTCAAAATAACCCTCCAGCCACAACTCCTTCTCCCTTAACCGATCAATCTACTTCACTATTGCCTTCAGTACCACAAACCACTCCACCATGATTAACTCGTACTACAAGACCACCCAAAACACCTTAGTATCAAGTTGGTATTTCTCTTCCTTCACGGAACATTTCGACATCTAACATGGCTTTGGTCGTTGCACCGGGTATCATCTATCCTTTATCTACTTTTCTTTCATATGATAGATTATCTTCCAAACACAAGGCTTTCACCACCTCTCTTTCAGTTGAGAAGGAACATTCCTCATTCGCAGAAGCAATTTGTGATCCAAAATGGCGTCTTGCTATGCAGCAAGAGCTTGACGCACTCAAAGAAAATGGTACATGGTCCTTAAAACCATTGCCTCCTAACAAGCAACCGATTGGGTGCAAATGGATATATAAGAACAAATTTCGATCCGATGGTACAGTGGAAAGATAAAGCTCGATTGGTTGCAAAAGGCTACAATCAGTTGAAGGACTTGATTACCAAGAGAATTTTGCTCCTGTTGCAAAACTTGCTACAGTTCACCTCCTTCTTGCCATTGCTTCAACTCAACAATGGTACCTTCACAAACTAGACGTTAATAATGCATTCTTACATGGGGATTTAGATGAAGATGTTTACATGGAGTTTGCAAACTCCACAAGTCTTTATATGGCCTCAAACAAGCTTCACGACAATGGTTCATTAAGCTTTTTGATGCCTCAAGAAAGCCAATTTCAAACAATCCAAGGCTTACTATTCTTTGTTCATCCGATCCCAAGCATGGTAAGTTTACTTGTCTCCTTATTTACGTAGATGATGTTATCCTAACAGGAAACAACTTACAGGATATTGAAGAAACCAAATCATTTCTGAAGAATCAGTTCAAATTTAAAGATCTAGGAGAATTAAAGTATTTCCTTGGTATAGATGTTGCACGATCCAAGAAAGGTATTGTTCTTTCACAACTGAAGTATACTCTTGAAATTCTTGAAGATGTAGGATATCTTGGTGCAAAACTAGCTTCATCCCCTATGGAACAAAACCTATCACTTAGTAACTTTGAAGGAGAATATGTTGACAATCCATCTTCTTACCGGAGGCTTGTTGGTCGATTGATTTAGTTGACTATAACAAGACCAGACTTGGCATATGCAGTTCATGTTTTAAGTCAATTTATGGACAAACCAAGAGTGCCACATATAGAAGCAGCTTACCGTGTTTTACGATATGTGAAACAAACACCTGTACAAGAAATATTTTTTCATGCAAAAAATTCAATTCAATTAAATGCCTTTTGTGATGCAGATTGATCTAGAAGTCGTGACACACGACAATCGGTTACTGGATACTGCATATTCCTTGGGAGCTCTCTAGTCTCTTGGAAAACTAAGAAGCAAACGACTATATCACGGTCAAGTACGGAAGCTAAATACTGATCCATGGCTGCAACTTGTTGTGAGATCACATGGTTGAAAAGTATTTTACAAGACTTGGGTATCAAACATTCACCACCTGTCAATTTATACTGCGATAACCAAGCAACATTGCATATTGATTCAAATCCAGTTTATCATGAGCATAGAAAATATATAGAAATAGATTGTCATCTTTTGCGAGATAAAGTTCAAGAAGGGATGATCAAGATGACTCATATGAACACAACAAATCAGCCAACAGACATTTTCACAAAACCTTTGAGTCCCTTGCAATTCTAGACTCTTTAAGCAAGTTAGGAATAATCAATATTCATTCCAAACTTGAGGGGGAGTGTTAAGGAAAGTAAAGCCAATCATTGCATCAATTAGGACTCTAATTCGGACAATCAAGAGTTGTCAAATCTGTATTTATTTGTTTCCATTTGTATAGGACTCTAAATAGGAATTAGCCGTTTATATGCTTTATTTTAGGAGCTATTATAGTGATTGTAGTGTATCCCTTTTCCGAAATAATACATACATACAATAATTTATTTACTCATTCTTTTCATGTGCCAACAAGATAAGAATGAACAACGACCACCCACCGGATTACTTGAGCCTTTACCTATTCTGAAGAAGCCATGGGAGAGCATCTCTATGAATTTCATCACATGTCTACCACGGTCCAAAGAATGCAACAATATCATGTGGATCGATTTAGCAAGTATGGTGTGTTCATCTCGGTACCAACAAAGTTCATAGCTGAAGATGTAGCACCCTTATTCTTCAAACATATGGTGAAGTATTGGGCCATTCCAAAGACGATTGTAAGTGATCGAGAAACTTGCTTCACCAGATGATTTTCGATGGAGTTGTTCAAGATGATGGGGTCCAAGCTAAACTGATGGCCAAACCGAGAGGGTGAACACACTATTGGAGTTATACTTGAGACACTATGTAAGTGCCAACCAAAGTGATTGGCAAAGTTACTTGATGTGGCCCAATTTTCATACAATCTCCAAAAGAGTGAGTTGATAGGAGCAAACCCATTTGAGGTAGTAATGGGACATAACTTATGACTCCCCACATATTGGCCACTAGCTATAGAGGCCCAAGTCATGCTGCTTTTGGTTTGCCAAAGGATGGCATGAAAAGTCCGACATGACAAAAACTTAATTGGAGAAGGCCACGAAGAGAGTGAAGAAGTGGGTTGACATAAAGAGGAGGCACTTGGAGTTCAATGAGGGAGACTTAGTCATGGTGAAGTTCCTTCCTCATCAAAGTCGAAGGTTCTCCAAGGGGTACAAAGGCCTAATAAGAAAGCACTTACTTAAAAAAATTCTCTCTCTAAAGCTTTTTTCTCTCAAACCCTAGCCCCCTCCCCTCTCTTTCTCTCCTCTTCTTTTCCCTTGCAGCCGCCGCCAAGCTTCCCCCTTCTTCTCCTCTCTTCTCTTGTTCTTCTTCTTTTCCAGCCGTCCCCCCCTTTCCCCCGGCCAAGGGAGAATTTCAGCTTCAGCTAAAAATTTTTCCCTTGGCCGGAAGAATTTATTTACTGTTTTTCTTTTTTTTTGTGGTTTTCCTTGTATTGTTTTATGTTTTATGTTCTGTTTTGTGTATTTTTTATTTATTTCTTTGGTATTATTGCTATCTTTTTCATCTCATATGCTTCGTTTCTTACTGATATTTAAATATCAATTTTTTCTTCTTTTTTTAGAAGAAATTTTTTTTTAAACCCGAACTAGATTTGAGCCATTTGTTCGTATTCGTATTTGGTTTTCTTTTTAGGTATTCTATGAAATCTTTGATGCGCCCAAGATGGATTAGACTACTGTTGAAGAAAGAAGACAGAATCGAACTCTCTTCGCAAATGAAGTTTGAAATTTACAGTATGAAGACCATAGATTTAGATAGAATATCTGTTATTTTTCTTTTTTATGTATCCCTAAATTTATTTAGGGCTTTCTCTGACTCACCTAAATTTTTTAGGTTGAGTTTACTTTCTGCACCACTTAGTTTTAAGTTGATGTTTTGTATTTCCGTGAATGATTTTAGTCATTCACTTTTGTAATTTTTTTTTATTTTAATGAATATTCCACTTAAAAAAAAAAAACAAAGGCCTAATAAGACGCTATGAGGGACCGTTTCCTATAGAAAAGCGAGTGCGCAAGTTGGCCTATCGCTTGACACTCCCCTCACATTTAGAGATACTTCATGTGTTCCACATGAGCTTATTGAAGCCTTACCATGAAGACAAGGAGGAGCTTAGTGGAGGTGAGTCCACTAGAGCCCTAATCGCTATAAAAACAATGCCTAACAAGGATGTTGAAGAGATTTTAGCACGTCGGGTCATTTCAAGAAGAGGCAACCATCCAAGCTATGTGGAGTACTTTGTCAAGTGGAAAGGGTTGCCAAGTGGTGAAGCAAGTTGGGAACACGAGCTCACACTGTGGAACCACCAAGACAAGATCCAGGACAACAAACAAAACCTGACGAGAACGTCGCTGAATTGAGTGGGGGAGAATGTTACGATCGACATTCTAGAGCCTTCCGGAGGCATCTACATCAAGTTAGAAGAATATAGAATTCTCTAAAATGGTGTAGAGATATCTTGAATATTGTACATAATTCTAGAATAGCCTAGAATCTTGTAGGCATTTACTTGATGTACATAGAGAGATGTTGAGAATTTTAGAGAAGCAATCTCCACCATTGGATAAAATGATCCTAGCCATCCATTAAGTAGGTGGAGGCCTATAAACAGAGACGACATTCATTTGCCAACCATCCAAGAATTTTTAGAGAGAGTCAAGTGTAGAGAGAGTTCTCTTGTAACATTTCCTTTCATGAGTTTAATAGCATTCTCCAAGTTCTTCTAAGCTCTCTTGTTCTACTTAGCTTTCGATATCATAGCTAAGTTAGAAGGATAAGCTAACTTGGTTAGGAGGGAAAATGATCTAGTATCACACGAGATGTTGGTGAGAAGTACAAGTCCATGACAACTTGCTTAAAGTTTTTGTGAAATATCAAGTGATGTATGATTAAGTAAACATGTAAATATTCTTCTATTAAATATGGTATATTACTTTTGATGAAACAACCCCCTATTGTCAAAATACTCAACTTTAATTCTCAAAAAGTAATTCAAAATACCTATATCTTTAACTTTAAAATATGTTCTTGTACATTTTTCATTAAATTGATTTCTTCCACATTACATTATAACATGTTAAGATAATATATATTATCTACATACACAACCAAGAATATGACAAGGCTATCTATGGTCTACTCAAAGAGAGAATAATCAATTTTAGATTGAATAAAATCAAGATAACTCAAAAAATTATATAATCCTTTGATTCCACTATCTTGAGGTTTGTTTCTAATTTTTGGTAAATTGGAAAATTTGGTTCCTTAATTTATATAATTTTTGTGATTTTATCCTCATTTTATTTTTTTTTGTATTATTTCATCATTTAATTTAATAATTTGGTAAATTTCATCCCTTAACTTAAAATTAAAATAATAATACTAAAAAATAAAGGGGTAAAAATGTAAATTTTAATACAAAATCTTTTAATTTACTATTGTAAATTTACATTTAATAAAAAAAAATTTATATTATCAAAGATATTATATCATACATTTGTAAATATATATTTCATAAATGTAATATTAAGGATGATATCCTAAAAATTATGTAAGTTAAGGATGAAATTATCAAATTATTAAGTTAATGGATGAAATTACTAAATTATTAAGTTAAAGGATGAAATCTACCAAATTATATAAGTTAAGGAATGAAATTTACTAAATCTTTAAGTTAAGAGATGAAATTTACTAAATTTTTAAGTTAGGGGATGAAATAGTAGACAAAAATAAAATAAGGATGAAACTACAAAAATTATATAAATTAAGAGACCAAATTTTCTTACTTGCTCAAATTTTTCAGCTACACAGGTCATAAGTAAGACTACTATCAATTCATCTACATCTTCTTGACATTTTGCCTCCAAATTTGATAATTATATTTTTATAGCATTTCATTTATTGATTTTAGTTCAGAAAGAGAGAATGGAGAGAGATGAAGGGGAGAAAATATTCCTCAAAAAATTATTATGTTAGTATGTTTTTTTTTTTTTTTTTTTTGGGGGGTGTGTGGGAAGATCAAGGAAGAATTAAAAAAAAAAAGAAATTACAAGATTCAAAAAAGTAAAATAAAAAATTTAAGACTGGAAAACAAAATACTTTATGAGATTAGAAAAAAAAATTATAGTTTAATTAAAAAGAAATTGACAAAAAGGAAGGAAAACCCACATAAATTTTCTTACAATTTCTCCTCTTTTTTCATTATCTATAAACAAAGGTTAGAGTTTATTTATTATTCATCTTTATATAATTAGAAATTTATAATGAGAAAGAAAAAACTTTTGGTATTTTAAATGTTATGTATACTAAAAAATGCTATCATTCCTATGGAATGAATATTGAGACACAATATAATCAAAATTAGTGCTAACAATACCGGTAATTACATATTTATCTTTATTATTATTAAAGAATATTTTGAGTTGAATATGAATATTTAAATTTTTTTTCTAATCTTTCTTCTTTATATTTTTTTTTATTATTTCTTTTATTTTTTTTACTTAAAATAATAAATTTTTATTAATTTTTTAATGAAATTTTAGATTTTTTTTTGGCAGTCTTGTAATAAATGTAAAAAAGATAAATGGCAAAAGGGGGAAAAGAAAAAGGAAAAAGGAAAAAGAAAAAGAAAAAGAAAAAGAAAGCCCATAAAAATTTTATGCGGTGGCCCCGAAATCCTCTACACGAATGTATAAAAGGAATTATCGGAATGTGTTTGGGGGATTCTCAGTCTTACTAAATTCTGCACAACGGATAACACGCCTCTCCTCTCCTCTGCGCAACGGATATTTCATTCTCAATTCTCTCTCTTCATCTTCTCTTACTCTTCGTTCTTCTCTCTGTTTCTTGAAGATTTGAATTATGGATACAGGGCGACGGCACAAAAGGAAAAAATCTTTTGATGAAAACGTATGTGATTTTTGTGTCTCATTAGTTTTTTTAAATTTTTTTGTTCCTCTATCTCAATTCCCTATGAAATCAGAGCAGATTTTTTATTATTTCATAATATTCTTGTGTAAATTACCTATTTTGGGGCTTCGCTGCTGTTTCTATGGCGAAATCCTGTTTATATTCCCATTTTTACTTGGCATTTTCATGAGAAGTTTGGATTATCATGGTTTGAATTTCTGACTAAATGATTATCTGTGACTTTCATCTCTTTCTTTCTGTTTTCCCCCAAATCTAATGGTCGCCGTGACATTTACGATTTCTTTCTGTTTTGCGTGTGGATCACTACTATTTAATATTTATTCTCATTACAATCACGATCACGTACGTGATATCGTGTTTTTTTTTTCCCCCTTTGCACTTCAATATCATCATGTGGTTATTTTAGGATTTTCTTAATAATTTAAAACCTTATGTGGATATTGAAACTCACCAGTGAATTACTCTTGTTTAATCTTTTCAGTTGGACAGATTCATTCCCAATCGATCCGCTATGGATTTTGACTATGCACATTATATGGTCACAGGAGGAAAGGTCATAAAGGAAAACACTGCACCTAACTCTCCATTTAAAGAATCTTATAGGAAGCAGCTTATCGAGGCTTTCAACATGAACAGACCAAGGATTCTTGCATTCAAGAATAAACCGCCAAGTGTGGAAGAGACCGGTCGACGACCTTTCTCACCCATTCGTCAAGTGCAATCTATCAAACAGAGGAGATACATTCCTCAAGTGAGTCTCTCATTTTTCTTTTCAAATTTAGTCATGGTAACTTCAACATATCGTGATTCTAATGGTTTCTTGATTTCTTTTTCATTTCTTTTTTTTTTTTTTTTTTAACAGAAACCTGAAAAGACTTTGGATGCTCCTGACATCATTGATGACTTTTATCTGAATTTGTTGGATTGGAGTTGCAGCAATGTTGTTGCTATTGCGCTTGCGAATTCTGTTTACTTGTGGGATGCTTCCGATGGCTCTACTTCTGAACTTTTTGAGATTAGTGCTGATGATGGACCAATTACAAGTATAAGATGGGCTTCGGATGGGAGACACCTGGCTGTTGGCTTGAATAATTCACATGTACATTTGTGGGATTCCACGACTGGGAAGATGGTAAGTGTCTCCTTCTGAATCCTTTCTATATATCCTGAAAAAAAATTGAGGATCAATGTTTGTTCATTTTCTATACGTGTGGCATGTCTTCAGTGTTATATTTTGGAAATGTATTGGAGTTAGAGAGTTCTCCATTTATAGCTGTAGGTGCATTAATTTTCTTTTCTTCTTCCTTCGCTGAGCAGTTAAGGGCTTTGAGTGGCTATCACAGATCAAGAGTTGGTTCACTTGATTGGAATGGTCACATTTTGACAACAGGGGGACTGGATGGTATAATTACCAATAATGATGTAAGAATAAGGTCCCATTTTGTTGGAGCTTATAAGGGACATAGGCTTGAGGTTTGTGGATTGAAATGGTCTACCTCAGGTCAACAATTAGCAAGCGGAGGTAATGATAACTTGGTGCACATTTGGAGTCTTTCAACTGCCTCTTCTACTCTTAACAATCGATGGATTCACCGCCTCGAGGAGCACACATCTACTGTAAAAGCTCTTGCCTGGTGTCCTTTCCAAAGTAATCTGCTTGCATCTGGTGGTGGCATCAATGATCATTGCATAAAAATTTGGAATGTCCACTCTGCAGCATGTTTGAACTCTGTGAATACAGGTTCCCAGGTTTGTTCCCTGATTTGGAATAAACACGAACGGGAGCTTTTGAGCTCTCATGGCTTCAATGACAATAATCTTACTCTTTGGAAGTACCCTTCCATGGTCAAGATAGCAGATCTTTATGATCATACATCAAGAATCCTCTGTATGGCTCAGGTAAAAAGAACTACTATTGCTCATCCATCATGTCAGTTTTGTGAGTTCTGCTGATGGATTTTCCCCTTTATGTTTCCTTTGGCCTGTTACAGAGTCCTGATGGCTACACTGTTGCAACTGCTGCTGCAGATGAAACATTACGAATTTGGAATGTATTTGGTGATCCTAAGCTGGCTAAGAAGAAGCCTTCTGCTGAAAGAAAAGAAGATCCATTTCCTAACATTGCCCGCATCAGATAGTTTCAGTTGCTGAAGATATTAAGGTTGTGAATGTTCTAGTGAAAACATTTGAGTTCCAGTTGTACAAGGTATATGAAATGTTTATGTTATTCTTTATTGGAGCCTTTCTTCACCAGTACACCTGCTTAAGGTATAACAACCTAGATGCCATAGGTCTGCTTTCAATTGCTTGAATGAGCTTCTTTTAGCATATTTATGTGAAAAGTTGTTTCTAGTGTTTCATAGTTACACTTTCTCTTCTAATTTAGTATAGAATCTCAATATCTAAGAGGTGCTTATCATGAGCTACTAATTCTTGTATTATGTTAATTTTTTTTTTTTTTTTTTTTTTTTTTTTTTTTTTTTTGAAACAAGTTTTCCAAAAGAAATTAATTAGCTAGAAAGAAAAATCTCCAACAGTTGAGAATGAGCTCTAAAACCAAAGAGCCACAAGCATGCTTTAAGATGACAAAATATTCTCTGACATTTTAAGCAAGCTCTCTAAGAGTATAATATAACAAACTAGCTGCTGGTTGAATAGAATGACCTACATGTTAACTTTGTTTCATAGATGCAGTTGGTTTATAATGCCTTTACCAGTTCTTTTCTCTAGTAGTTCCACAAAAATTGACAAGAATATTCCATAAATCTTCCTCCAGAGAAAAGAACTGGATGAAATATGAGCCTCTTGAAGTTTCCTTTCTCTGGAAGAAGATATATGAAATAAATATTCTAGTCAAATTTAATATTTCGTAGTCATTTTTTGTGGAACTAGCAGGCTTATGAGAACTTTCAATGGTGCTTATGCTCTCATCGGAAATGCTTGCATTTTGAAGTGTTCAGATATATGCTATATATAAGCATCCTTCCTGGAGGAATTCTTTTTCCATGTAGCTTAACTGTGTATGAACCTTCCATATGAATTATATTTTGAAAAAAATGCAATCATTCTACTGGAAAAGAAAACTAAGAAAACCCTGGGGATGTGTTCAGTTTTTGGTTTTTTTTTTTTTTTTTTTTTTTCCTTCCCCCTCCTTTTAATTTCTGGTATTTCTTGATTAACTTTAATTTATGATTTTCTGACCATTATATACAGGGCTTCTGGATTGTAGGTCAGAGTGTTGGAAGCACCCCTTATAATTGGGGAAAAGCTGCTGACTGTAACCATATCTGTGGTCCTAAATATTTGTTAGCAAAGAACCATCCACCTTTTACTGAAATAAGATAGAAGGCTTCACATTTGCACACTATTTGGTTAGGCCAATGATATCTTAGCTAACATGATTAACTATATATTACTCATTTTTGCAGATTGATGTTGATATTGGTTTGTCTACTGTGGCGAATGGAGTTTTGGGCCTTGTGGTTGGTGTAATCACAACATTAGTAAGTCCTATATGGCTTTTCTTATAAGGTATCTGCACCTCACATAATAGAGCACTAATACTTCTTGGTTTCATAGTGTCATAAAATTCTGTGGTTGTATTCTCTCTTCTAGAAATTTCCTGGAAGTGGAAATTTGTTACAATATAGTATATAGGTATTAAGAATAGAATCATAGCAGGAGATTTATCCACAAGAATTTATTCATGAGGTTTTTCAGTTCTATATAGGAATTGTTTAAGATCATTTTATTATTATTGATAATTATCCTTTCCTGCTATACTTTTACAGACTTTTTCCAAGTGCTAAAAATGAGTGATTTTTCTAATTCCCTTTCACCTTTGCTTGTAATCCATGGTTATCAATATTTTGCAGACTAGACGACCAATTTAATTTAAGCCTTTGACATTTATTTATGGGGGTTTAAAAGGTTCTTATCACTTGCACGAGTCCTTTTAGATAAGTAAAAACATAAGTTTGGAAAGATAAGCTTAGCTTCTTTGTGCTGGTGAATTTACCTAGCTGAATTTCCTCAAACTAGTAGCTCAAAAGACAAAACATGGTTTTGCTTGGAACCAGATAGAGATACAAAAGTTTGTCTCTAGGAATGTGTATCTAATATTGCTCGAAGAATAGACATATTTATATTATCCCCTATAATACAACGAAAGCACCTGTGAAAACATTATGGCCCCAAAAAATACAACAAACTAACAATAGAAAAGAGTTCTGTTTCTTAACAGAATGATTTTTTTGTGTGTATAGATTATGTACAGAAAAAGAGGCTATTGTTACATCTTTTGACAGTTTTGCATCGCTTTGATCTCAAACTCTGGCAAAGTTTGTCCATCACCATGCGATATAGTCTATTTGTTTATATCCACTCTGTCAATTATGTTGAGTTTCTGCTCATTGATAAGACTAGATTGAGGTTTCTCCACAGGAATCATTTTCTCAGCAGATTCACTACTCGTAGAATAGCTGCTGTTCTTATGCAACTTATTTGATCCCTCCTTTGGGTCGAAGTTGTGGCTTGCACTTATCTCTTGAATAATCTGTATATTGTTGCTAACATCTTGTTGCACCTTTTGGCCCTTATTAGTTAAAGTTGGTGATGGACTGTTTGCAACATTTTGCTGACGAGTTCCCAGAACGGCTGGTGAGGTTCTGATTGATGGCTTTGCATTTTGACCTTTGACACCACCAACCTGGGAGCGACTCACCAAATAATTAAGCCACAAGAGCAGTTCATGGATACAAGCCTCTGTCTTCTGCCGGTCGGCATGATGGAGTGTCTCGATTACCATAACGTCATTAGGTCCAACTGTCTGACGACCTGATTCAGATCTGCAAAGAGTAAGGACCATAGTTTCCACCAAGTCAGTCCATTGTTGTAGATTACTTGTGTGTTATTATGCTACTTGCCAAGTAAAAATATTATTTTGACAATATTGTACTGATCTTTTGTTGTCGCTTACCCTGGGCTTGCCCACTCCCCAACCCAGCCGAAACCATGATGAGCTCTGTTTCAAAGAATTCATTGAGAAAGTTAAAATTGTAAAGGATGCTTTTAGAATTAGATAGCCAAGAAAAAGAAAAAGAAAGAAAGAAAAAAAAAAGGGTTTATTTATCAATATTAATTCATACTTAGCTGTATTTGTGGCAACAGGAACCAGCCATTTTAAGGTTCTCTCCATTTCAGCTTTGATTTCTGTAACACTAAGCTGAAAAAGGGAAAAAGGCAAATATTAAGAAATACAGAAATTTAATAGCAGCATTTCTAGATGTTACATTATATATACCTCTTCCTTGACATGAAAAGAATGGAGTTTGGATCGCAAAGAAGATTTTATATTAGGTGGCAAGCTTTGGTATAAAGTGTTTCTTGCATTTGGTGGTATAGAACTTGCTCGCGATACCTGCTTGCACAGATACTGAGTAGAATCAATGATTTCCTTAATCAGTCACAAAAACTGAAGAAATGTACTTGTAAATTATTTGACATAAAAGACAGATATCCCAAGAAGATGGGTTTTCCTCCTTTTTTCTTTCATGAAAAAAGATGGCAAATGGAACCAAGCAGATTATTTGGTGGTTTCATCTTTTTCTATGATAATTTGCCTACAAACAAAAAAACTCCACTTCCATTCATAAACATTTGGGGGGAAATAATCAAGATAAAGCATATCATTTACCAAAAAAAAAAAAAAAAAAAAAAAAAAAAATCAAGATAAAGCTTATCCAGAAATATTAGCACGGATTAATATATCAATAAGCACAAAACTCTTAGGTCAGACACAAAATTTCTGGAATCCCAGTTGAAGCAAAATGCTTATCAACATGTATGGTTTCAGAACATTATTAATGATTTTTCTTTAGAATTCTGCTATATGATAGATTCACTTACTTTTTTTGTGTCAATATTAATCGCCAATGCTAGGTTTCTACTTATAGTACAACACCTATACAGCTCATCTCAAAGCGTGTTTGAAAATTTAAAATGTTTTGTAAACCATATAATCATCATTCAAGTAGCAAGTTAATTCATTAAAAGTATTATCCATCTTCATGAGTGAAATGGAAATATGTAGAAGAAAGCAATGAGATGCCAACCATCTCTCAGCATGCAGAGCACTTACAATGGATTCAATCAGGAGAATGATATTAGCATAATGTAATGCAAGACCTGAAGGTCCTAATCTCGATGATTTTTCCTCAGTTGCATCATCATCATCTGTTGGTCATGAACAGGAAAATACCTCAGTCATCGAAAATCAAGAAAATATCTTTTTTTAAAAAAAAAAAATTAATAAAAAATCACAATGCTGATAACCAATTCTAAAAGGACAACAAATGTTGGATCATGAACTGTAAACACCCCATTCTCAGCTCTATAAGTAACATGAGAGCAGAAGGAAGACTTCATGGGGTTAAGGAAGCAAGAAAGTTGCTTTTTCTTTCAATGCATGTAGTATTTACATTTTTTAAAAGATTTGGCACCCAGGGTTGGGGGGTGGGGGGTGGGGGTGTGTGGTTTTATGGTACTGTTTGCATCTTATTTTCCATCACAGGAGTACCATACTTGAACAGATTCACTTGAGGAACTGCATGTAAACAAAGAATAAGGCCTCTAGCAGTTACTATGTTCAATTTAAAAAGAAATTATTGCAATGAAGATTGAGCTAATAATACCTTTGTTACCAAATACATTATTTATCTCACGATTCAGAAAGAGGACAATATCCACAAGCTTCTCCATTACCTGTATATGCCAGTTTCACCATAATTGTTAGGCAACAATCTACACTTCTTGGATAAAAACAAAACTGATTTTTTTTTTGCAGAATTGCAATATGATAACTTTATGATTGTAGTTTCTCATTTATTTGCCAATGATATGACTACATAACATGCAATAGTCTTTCTGTCCAACACAGGTGTATTCCTGAGGGTTCCAGGTGTATAAATGAGGTTTTAGGAGATGCGCACATATATGCTGGATCAGTTCTCCTGAATTATTTAACCCAGATTGGGATGATGCAGTAAACTAATGCAAATATGAGTAAGAGATATGCTGAGGATTTTTTATTTTCCTTTTTCAAAAGGTAAAAGTAGACAGTGTAAAGAAAAATATAACTAAAGAGGATGAGATCCCTGGAGAAAGTGAAAAAAAAAATATATATACACCACATCGATGCAATCCTCGACTCTATTTGTGAGCCTATCAATCATGTCCCCAGTAACATCAAATGCTACTTCTCAAAGAGATCCTAGGAAAATAACTTATTTCACAGAGTAACTTGATAAGCATATATTGATGACTGAAAATAATGTTAATCATCTCCAGCAATCTCACACAAAAAGTTGCACAAAGGATATATCATCACAGAATAGTCTTAACAAAGCCACCAAAATTTATCTGCATAAGTTCTAGAACTGTGTTAGGCAAGACATACATGTAATCCTCCAGATTAGACGAAGTCCTAAAACTCGTTTACCATGTGACTATGATGGAAAATATGATTGTCCATAAACCTTTCCTCTATCCAAAAACTTACTCAAGATTTCTGTCACAATGTGGTTTTTTCATCATAGTGATTATGTATTTTAGGACAGGGATTCAGGGAAGATGATTGGACGTGCTAGATAACAAGGTGGGTTGTACTACCTTGAAGCACTGAGCCAATCAATTATTACCAAAGGCAAATTACCCCCATTCCTTTGCTTCAAAACTTTGGTCATCTAATAAAGAGAAAGTTGGTTTTCATCATCACCAACTTGGACATCTGTCATTTAGGGTCATTAAAAGTATATTTCCTTCTTTATTTCAAGGTCTAGAGGGTGAGAATTTTCATTGTGATGTGTGTGAACTTTCTACACGTAAGTGTACATTTTCCAGTGAGTAATAAAAGAAGTTATATTACTTTCTACTCACTCAAAGTGATAATTGGTCCTTCTACCATTCCCAATGTTTCTAAGGCAAAATGGTCGGTATCATTCATTGATGATTGCACTCATGTTACTTGGCTGTTTTTGCTTAAACATAAATTTGATGTCAGTACTTTTCTCCAAAATTTTTGCTCCATGATTAAAAATCAATTTGGGGTTAATATCAAAAGTTTTAGGTCAGATAATATAATGCTAAAGATTATCTTCATCAGGTCCTAATTCAATTATTTTCCATAGAAAGAGATAATACATTAGTCATCTTGTGTCAACACTCTATAGTAAAACGTAGTGCCAGAAAGAAAAAACAGTCACCTTCTTAAGTAGAGCCGAGCCTTCTTGTTTCAAAAAAATGTGTCTATTGGGGGAGGCAGTTCTTACTGCCACTCATCTTACATATCATTTTCCTTCAAGAGTCTTGGGGTTCAAGAGTTCATTGAAAACACACTCAACATTCTATCCAAACATACACACTACCAATAACCTTGTTCCTAAGATATTTTGGATGCATGTCATTTGTCCATAGTCGAAATAGGTGAAACTTAGATCAAATGGCATTAAAATACGTCTTTGTGGGTTATTCTTCGACTAAAAAAGGGTATAAATGTTTCCGCCCTCCATCCAAGAAATTCTGTCTCTCTATCAATGTTACTTTCAATGAACAAGAGTCATATTTTACCACACCTTATCTTCAGGGGAGAATTCAATAATTAAATATAAGGAAATGGATTTCTTTCTTGATATGTCATCAGTTCCCATGTCTAAACCAATTTCTACACCTTGTTCTACTTTTCCAAGTCCTATGGCCATGTTTGAGCCTATGTCCAAACCTTGTGCCTGAACCCATGCTTGAAATTCTAGAAAATCCTGAACATAATTCCAATTCTGCTATTGAGGATGTGAGATTTGGTAAAAGCAAGGTGTTTTCAAGGAAGAAGACAGTTGCCCTTGAATCTGTGCTAGTCCAAGAATCCAACACATTCTAATCCTTGGTTGCACACTGTAACTGAATCTCATGTGAGAAATAATGACTAGGATCTTCCCATTGCTATTAGGAAGAGGACTAGAGAGTGCTCAAAACATCTTTATACCCTTTTGCACACTTCTAATCATTTCAACATTTTTTAACATCTCATAAAGTCTTCCTTGTTAGCTTAAACCCTATTGTCATCTCCACCACCTTTATCTGAGGCTTTGACCAATGAGAAATGGAAACAAGCTATGAATGTGGAGATGGAAGCTTTAGAGAAGAGAAAAACTTGGGATTGGTGAAGTTTCCAGCAGGGATGTAACCAGTGGGTGTAAATGAGTCCATACAGTGAAGTTTAAAATGGATGGATCAATGAGAGATACAAGGCAAGGTTGGTAGCTAAGGGCTTTACATGGAATGGCAGAGTAGGAGGCCATAATGGATAGGGAAATGTATCAACGCTTGGTAGGGAGACTCATTTATCTTTTCGTACATGACCACATAGCATATGCAATGAGTATCATTAGCCAGTAGTCCAAAGGAAGTTCATCTACAGGCAGAAGGCTACCGAGTATTACAGTATCTCAAAGGTACACACAGAAAGGGTATTATATTCAAGAGGAATGGATGTTTGGTACTCGAGGCATACACCGAGCTGATTATGCCAAGTTAATAGTTGACAAAAGGTTGACCTCTAGATATTTTACCTATCTCGGTGGTAATCTTGTCACATAAAGGAGTGAGAAACAAAATGTGGTTGTATGGTCTAGTGCAGAATTCCGACCAATGGCTCAAGGTGTGTGTGAACTACTTTGGTTGAAGATCCTATTAGAAGGCTTGAACATCAAGTGGGATGGCCCAATGAGACTCTATTGTGATAATAAGTCTACAAAGCATAGCTCACAACCTGGTGAAACATGGTCGTACAAAGCACATTGAAATTGATAGACACTTTACCAGGAAGAACTTGGAGAGCAGGTTGATTTGATTTGTACACTGTACATGTACATACTAAGGGATTAAGTAGTTTAAGTGTTTCAAAGTATCATATGCAAGTTGGGAAAGGAGAATACCTATTCACCAGCTTGAGGGGAAGTGTGGGATAAAACGTAATTAATGGCTTGTGACAATAATTTTGTGAGATTTTGTGACAGATTTGTATTCTTAAAATTAGGTTGGTTCAGTTAGTTTTCTATTTTGTTACAATACCATATAACTAACACTGTGTATTATAATTCAATAAAAGAGGATTCTTCATTCTTAGTTTGCATAAACCACAGTACAAGTTCTCCCTAGTCCATTTTACCTGAAAAACTGTTGCTTACTATCTTCAAGCAGAATATTCAATAAAAGAGCTTTGAAAGAGAATGATTATTACTCTTACACCTTAGTAACTACTTGAATGGGACCAAGAGGAGAACATATACAAAGTTCCTGCAGACCTTTCGATTTCAGTCAATTTATTCCATTCTTATACATTTCCAGCAAAAGATCTTCATTCCACTTGAGAATCAAGGTATTATTATTTTACAGAGAATCCTTTGGTTATGGTTCCAGAGAAGAAAGTGGTGCAGCATGCCACATATCACATCTCCCCCATGTTCTAACATCTTCAACACATGTTTTTCAGTTAAGTCAATCCACCATAACTAAACAATTTGTTGCAACATTTTTTTTTACCAAAAATAAACTTATCGAACTAAATGCATTTTATACAACCTAAAATTCCGGACCTAGCTCTATATCAATTAAGAGAACTAGCAGTCTAATTATGTCCATAGAAATTATTTATTTCCACCTTGCACTTTAATGCCAACAAAGTTCTTTTCTTCTTTCCAATCTAATTCAATTTAATGTTGTGCTTGTTGTAGTATAGGAAATTGACATGTTTCCAGAATTTGTGGTTCTTTGAGAATCCATGAAGCCGTCTCAAATATTGAGTATTATAGCAAATATTGCATCTTATTAATTATGGAAACCCCACTAATTAATCCCCATGTTACATCCTTGATTGAATCAATCTCTGATTATGATCAATCATAATCTATTGAATGATCAACATGGGCTACAATACATAAGCTTGATCTTGCTTCTATATCACTTGAGCACTCAGGCTATGAAGAAACTGTGTGCTATACAAAATGAAAGCCGCAGTGTGACAATAACTTATTCTGCAATTAACTCTATGTTTAGGAGTTTAAGAATCTTTTGAATGTAACTTTAATGCTCATAGTCATAATGATGGGAAAAGATAGGAATAGGCAAGGAAGAGAAAGATCTTTAGCTTTGATATGAAACTAATTTTTGCAGCAGTGATGGACTTTTGGGAGAGATAATATAGATTTTAGAACAGAAAGAAAGAAACAGGTTACAGAAAGCAACTGGAGAATATGGAAGAAAGAGGCAAAACCTACTTCATAATTGTCTACAGAAAATGCTCCTTCCCCTGCCCTCTCCTCTCCTAGGGGCTCAGGGGGAAAAAACATTTGTTGACCAGCCAGAATACTGGAAAAAACTACCAAATACAGTTAGAAAGTGCTTTTGTCAAAATTTCGCACAAACTTGCAAGGAAAGATCCAGGTCTGAGATAATCAAAGCAGAGGACAGAATTGCTAAAACCCAGTGACTTTTCATTAAATTGTTCCTTTTATTTTTGAGAGCTCATAAGAATAGATAAACTATGTAATTATAAATTAATTTAAACATTTCTCAAAAAAGTGAAAAGCATAATTCACCAATTTAGTCCCTTAATTTTTGAGTCTTGACCATTTTGGTCATTCAAAATTTCTTGTAACTATTTAGATCACTTATCAATTTTTATTTTAAACTATGTTGTCAAAGAAACACTAGAATCCAGCTCAAATTTGCCTTGGACATGCAAGAGAGGCAATTTTGGTGGAGGAAAAATAAGAAAACTATAACAAATACCACCTAAAACACTAAAATCTAACTATCTTTTATGTGACTTAGCAAGAAAATACCGGGTTACAGGTATATTTGTTATGAACTACCTATTTTGCCTCTAAAAACAACTCCACTTGATATAATGTAATATTATATGCATAGTTTCAACTGGATTCCAACATTTTTTGTGTCACAAGGACCAAAATAGTAAATGAAATTGTTAAGGAATCTAAGTTATAAAAAAATCGTAAAGGACAAAAGCTTTATAACTTAAGGGACTAAAATGGTCCATTATCCAATTAAAAAAGATGATAAAACAAAGCAAAATTTTAATTAGAGAAATCAAAGACAAACCAAAGATTAAAAGTAAATCAGAGGTGGAGCTATTATTTGGTTCGGATTTCTACAAAACAACAGCCAACGAATAACACTCAAATCCAAAGTGGTTTCATCACTTTTTTTAATGCTGGTAGCGGGAATCTCACTGATATCCTCAGCAAAATCCCAGTTTAAGAGGGATATGCTCTCTTTATACCTCATTATATCGAATTTAGCAAATAAAATGGAAAGTAAGGGACAAAATAAGTACCTCTTCCAAACTTCGAGACCATAGTGACTTTTTCTTTAGGCTCCGCACAAGCTTTCTTTGTGCCTTTATGTCTGCTGCTAGAATTGTCTGGCTGTTACCTGGCGCATCAAATGTGATAAGTAAATCAGAAAATGGAGCTACTGTTAAGACTATCTTTCAAACTTTTCACCACACACTCACACATGTATCAAAAGAGCTATTGAAGGACATACAAAGAACTGTCTTGAGCATCATAAATTATTAATTTATGTAAACAATGGAAGAGAAGGAATATCTTGATCTTTTCATGCAATGGCAGAACACACACACATATGCATGTATGACTATAATGAACTAGCAAACTAGTGATTACTAATTACAATCAAACAAAATCCCTAAGAATCATAACACCACTAATTAGGTAATTACAAAATACATCATAGTGCCCTCTTAAGCTAGGGGATAAATGTTAATCATGCCAAGCTTGTTATGAAGATAGTCAACTCTAGTCCCATTCAATGCTTTTGTGAGCAAGTTTGCAAGTTGTTCTCTTGTTTGCACATTGAGTTAGCATAGAGAAGAATCAGAATAATCAAGTAATCAAAGCTTCAAAGAAAGAAACTCACAAATTTACTAGAAATATTATAATTGATGAATCTCCAAATAATGAAAATAACCCTATTTATAGACTAAATGTGAAACCCTAATCCAACCAATACTAGAAAACCGAAATAAAATAAAATAAAAAATAAGTTATGTATTTTTTAAGGCTTGAAAATGGGTTATGATACACCCGAAACCCTAAGGTCACATGTTCCATTACTATTTAGTTATTTGACCTATTTTACTACTCACATCGACCCATAAAATGATCCAAAATACATCCTACGTCATTAATGGGAAACTCATATCATACTCCCTTTCCCACAAAGTTCCTGTTTCTCCTTGATCTTAAGGTATTTGGTTGTGTTTGTTTTTGTTAAATCAAGTTAAATTGTCAAATGTTCTAAAAATTTGGAGTTAAATTTACCCTTTTAACACGCCCCTTTACGTGTGGGCCAATCCCAAATTTTCTTAACAATGTCAACACGTGCACAATTGTACAATAATCAATAAATAAGAGCAATAATATAGATTTAAACTCAGAACCTACTGCTCTGATACCATATTAAATTGAATAAAATTATGACTTACTCAATCTTAAGCTAATAAAGAGGTTAAAATATATCCTCTTAAAAGTTTTGCATGTATTCATCCTCATTTCAGAATCCTTTGAGATGTATAGTCCTAGGCTACTCACGTTGACATAAGGGGTATAGGTGTTGTTGACTTAGTCTTGGTAGGTATACTATATTTATTGATGTATCATCTTTAAAAAATACATTTTTCTATCCAACCATTAGTCCTATCAGCTAGGGGAAGGATGACGATTTACAAATATAAAGTGTTACATTGTCTATTCCTACTTCGGAAAAGGTATTGTTCATGCCTATTCTTGTTAGGAAGCTCCTCCTTAGTCATGTCTTGTACTAAATCCTTCGTCATATAATATTGTCTCAAGTGATGAATTCCCATTGCATTTAGGAAAGCTAAACAACTATGCCCTTATTTTATTTCTTCTTTTGCTTGCTATGATTACTTGTCTCCATATTTTTGTTCATTCATTGTATCCATTTACTCTATTTCTCATCCTAAGTCACTTCATGAAACCTTTTCTCACCCTGGCAGATGTGATGCTATGATAGAGGAAATGAATGCTTTAAATGCAAATGGTACTCAGAACTTGATGGACTCACCTCTTGGCAAGAAAGTTATTAGGTGTAAAAGGGTGTATGACCCCTAATGGGTTCGTTGCCTATTTGAAAGCTCACCTTGTTGCCAAGGACTATACACGTACCTATGTGATGGACTATTCTAACATTTTCTCTCATGTAACTAAATTATCTTCTATCAAGTTATTTATCTCTATTGCTATCGTTGAGGATTAACCCTTTCATCAATTGGATATTATGAATGCCTTTATTCATTACTATATGGCTTTGTTGCTCATGGGGAGAATGAAAAAGTCTACCATCTTTGATATAGTGTGAAACAGAGTCCTTGAGCTTGGTTTGGAAAATTTAGTCATGAAGATAAAGCTTTTGGATTGAGGAAATTTATATCTCATAATTTTGTCTTTTATAGAAAATCTAATATCAAGATCATTTCATTGGTAGTATATGTATAGATGACATTATCATCACAAGAAGCAATACACTTCTGGGATCTCATCTCTGAATGCTTTTCTCAACACTCTATTTCACATGAAGGACTTAGGGACTAAGAAATATTTCTTGGAGTTGAAGCTACAAGGACTAAGCAATGATTCTTCTTGTCTCAAAAGAAGTACGCACTTGATCTACTAATTGAAACTAGAAGTTGAGAGCTAAATTAAGCAATACTCCGATAATCTCAAAATTTTAAATATTCTAAGGAGTGTTGTATCATGACCCTAAGCAGTATAGAAGATTGGTTACCAAGTTGAACTATCTCATAGTAATGTGTCTAGACATTATATTACTCTGTTAGTGTTGGTACTCAATTCATGTTTCTCCAAGAGTTGAATATTGGACAACCTTAGAATAGAATCTATGCTACTCGAAAGGAACACTTTGAACATGAGATTTTGTAAAAGAATCACAGAAATACTAGTATTGAGTGTTATTTAGATGCAAATTGGACATACCATAAGATTAATAAAAGATTCAACTCAGGATATTTTGTCTTAGTGGGATGGAACATTATCTTGGAGAAGTAAGAATCAAAATGCAGTCTCAAGATCAAGATTGCAGCAAAATTATAGAGTGACAATCAAGTGGTCCTCCATATTGCCTCACACATGAACAGACCAAACATATAGATATTGATTATCACTTTGTTTCAGAAAATATACAATACGGACTAATCTCTATAGAGCATTTAACAACAGGAAAGCAGTTGGGAAACATTTTTACTAAAGGTTTAAAAGCGAACTGAATGCATTATGTTTGTAACAAGCTGTGCATCATTAACATTTATGCTCCAACTTGAGGGGGCGTGTTAGAGATACTATAACCATATGATTAGAGACGATTAGGGAATTAGGAGTTGATTAGGAGATTTGATTAGTTCACATAATCTTAGGGATTTACTTCCTTATATAATTTGTATCTTTGTGTATACATTAAAGATTCCTAGAATACAATAACACACAAGAATTATAGAATTATCTTTGTTTCCATTAGCCTACTGTCAGGAGTACTGGAATTAAATTTGTCTTTCATTTCTTTTCTAATGAGATCTTCAATTTGACAATCAATTTTCAAAAACTTAAAAAAGTTAAATAATAAAATCCTGCAGATCATATTTCTTACCTTTCTTTGACAAAACAGATTTAAATATCTAAACTAACAAGAATAATGAAATTTGTAAAAATATTTGGAAGTTAACCTTAGCAATTTCCATTTCTGGTTGAACTAGAACTAGTCTCTTTTCTTTTTTTTTCTTTTTTTTTTTTTGGCTCCATGTGGCAAGTCATGAAGCAAATGCATCTTTAAAAAAAAACTAATTTCCAAATGCTCATAAAGATACTCAGAAGTACAATGAGCTCACCTCTTTGATTAGGATTTGATATTTGCTCTTCCAAACACTTATGCCGGTATTCTTGGTCATATTTATCTAATCTATGCAATTCCTGATACAACTCCTGTAGAGAGAAAAATTAAGATAATCTGTTTGGTCAAGTTCACACTCTTTAGATATCTAAAACAACATGTTCCATGCTATAAGACCCTTTCAGCCCTACATCATAAATTGCAATATTGGTTAGAGATAACTGTGGCATTCATCTTAGAACACATTTGTGCTTAAAAATAACTTCTTTTTTGCCAATTTTAACTGAAAAGCATAAATAAAGTTGAAAAATACAGTAATGTTAGGTCCTCGAACCTCATAGCAGGAAAAAGACTTGGTTATCTATTGTGAAAAATAAAAATATGGAAAGGATAAAACTAGGTATGAATGAAATAAGATATCAACCTTGACATTGCTCCCAGTTTACAATACAACAACAGTTAATTTTTAGAAGTGTTCACTTCACTATGGTTTTATTATTTATTATATTATTTTTTTTCAGATCTATAGTCATGTTAGGATTTATTTTCTTTTAAGATCACTGAAACAATTATAATTTGTTTTCATTTATTCAAGTCAAGAAGGTCTTAGGGGACCATAAATAACACGGTTCTCTAGAGTTATGAACAGAATTTTCAATATTTGAGTAATATTATAATTTTGGTTCTTGAATTGTGTTTTCAAGACTTTATTTTGAGATCATAATTTTTATCCATGCTATCTCACAACATCAGGTGGTATTAGAGCACATTAAAATTTTATTTTTATACCAAACAATAGCCTCAAACAGAATCCAATCGTACTCCAATCCACGATGGTGATCAAGAGAGGGAGATCTTATTGACAAATTTTCAGAATCAATTAAGGGCCTTAGAACAAAGTTCTGGGAAAAAAGATTCAAGTGGTCGAGACAGTATTTACAAAGTATTGAAGGAAAGGTTATGTGAAACACCAGTTTCGGCATTACCAAATTTTGGCAAAAAGTGGTTCAAAGTTGATTGTGATGCAAGTGGTGTGGGCATAGGAGTTGTCTCCTATCAAGAAAATAGACCAATGACATATTTCAGTGGCTTAATTTGACAAATTAAGTCAAACTAGACAGAACTTGACAACTTATGATAATGAATTCTACTCGATGATACATGTCTTGAAGACATAGGAACATTAATTGATTATAAGAGAATTTGTTTTAATCACCCAAATCGCATTAGCAAAGATCAATATGCTAGTTGATTGCAATTTTTACAAAAATTTCCTTTCTGACTCAAGCATAAATCAGGAACAGAGAATAAGGTATCAGACGCTTTACGTTGACAAGCTAATTCACTAGTTACTTTGAGCTATGAGATCTTATGTTTAGAATACTTGAGGGAGTTATATAAGGAAGATGAAATTTTTTAAGACATTTGGGATAAGTGTGATTCAAATAAGCCATGAGAAGATTTCTATATTTGATGAAAAGCAACCAACTTTGAATTCTCAAATCACCATTACAGGAAAAGGTGAGTTGGGACTTATACAGATGAGGACTTGCTACACATTTAGGACATGATAAGATTACAGCTGCGGTAGAAGAAAGTTCCATTTTCCCATTTAAGAAGTATGTCACCAGATACATGCAAAGGTTTATGTTTGCAAAATAGCTAAGGAACATGCATAAAACATTAGGTTATATTTACCTTTGTAGAGGTCCTATAAATATTTAGAAGACTAATCTATAAATTTTGTACTTGACTTACCTTGAATACTAAGGGTTTAGATTTCATTTTTGTTATTGTTGATAGGTTTTCCAAAATAGCCCACTTCAATCCTTATCAAAGGACCATCCTCAAGGAATAATTAAATTATTCTTCTATGTTATGGCTCATTTGCATGGGTGCCTATGTCAATTGATTCAAATAGAGATAAAAAAAATTTAAGCCATTTCTAGAGGACTTATGGAAGTTGTTTGACTCATTGTCGATGGTCAGACTGAAGCAATAAGCAAATTACTAGGCAATTTGATTTGTAATATTTGTGGGGACAAACCATCACAGTAGGACTTAGCTTTATCGCAAGAAGAATTCAGTTAACAGCAACATTGTTCGTCACTCCACAAGGTAGAGCTTTGTTGTCTATAACAATAGACCTAAGCATGCCTTTTAGACATAATGAAGCTTCTTATGGCTCATGATTTAACAGTTTAGCTAAAAACTTGGCCAAACAGTAGAAAGATCAAACATAGGCATTAAAACATAAATTGAAGGACAGATGAACACTGCAAAAACAATTTTTTAAGGAGGTAGCCTATGTCAGTAGGAATTTATTGACCATGTTATTTTGCTTATTTTAAGCAAAACTGGCTTTTCAAGATACTCACTTGATCACAATAGGTCCAATGAAGGAAGGGTTTAACAGGAGTTGATCATCATTTCCTGCCAAAGATTTCATCTCCTTAAGTTTCGCAGAATTGGGGATTTCGTAGTTTTTAAGTTTTTTTGCTTTTAACTACTTTAATTTTATGGTTCTCATTTAAAATTTATCAGCTCTGGATGAGAAGGCAGATTCCTGAATTTTGATGGCAGAATTATTATCAAGGTGTGTCCTTCTGTCCTTATGCTCTTCCATCTCAGGTCTGATTTCAAGCTCTTTTCTTTTCTTAAAAACAACCAAACTTCCATGCACCTAACTTGAGTTCATTTCTCATTAGGATATGATTATTTCTTAATGTATTCCCCAATTTTACCCTATCATCTCCACATCCTCATTATGAGGCACAAGGTTCTTCCCCATATGATTGTCAGATAAAAATGAATATTAATGATCATTCAACATAAGTATGAAAGACAAAAACCAAACTTAGTACACGACAAGGATTAATGAGGCATGCTCCAAGCCAGTTGTTTATTTTATCAAGCTTGAATCCTGATTTTCCCTTATCAGAAACCACTTGAGGGGAGGGGAGCTTTGGGGTCTTTGAGATACAATAAGGCTAAAACTCAGAAGAAAGAGCTCTATGTTACTTCGCAACAAATTAGACTCCTAAGGCTTTTTGTGATTACGAATCCAGACCTGCCAATAACAAGTTTTCCCTTGCTAACCGTCCTTTTCCTCAACCAAAACCTATCATGTCTTAGAGAAGTCTAGGAACCAAAAAATCATCTTATATGACATGGTTCATATTCCAGTTTATAAATTTGCAACCTATAATGCCCATTTTGGTCCAAATAGAGGCTAGAACACTAGGGCAACTTCAGCTAAGCTTGACAACTAGAAGAAAACATGATAGAGAACGGAGTTATGATCTATCTAAAAGCCTAAGTTGACGAACTATGCATTTTGTTATACTTTCAGTAAAATATCATTCCCCTTTGTTTGGCCAAAACAATACAAATCAAATAGATTAGATGCAATCATGCAATACCCAAATGCAAACACTAGCACTCAAATATACTTCTTTTCTAATCCATCCTATAATTTGTACAATTATGTGCTATATAAGTATTTTAATTTTTTATAAACTGTTAGTCATTCCATTCAACACAGTGCCTCTCCCCTCAAAAAGAAACCAAGCCTTTACATTACAGAAAAAATCATGAGCTAATTCTTCAAAACTAACTAATGAGTGTGGCATGAAACTTTTGCTACATTCAGTTAACAGTATGCAACAATCATTCTATATCCTGAAAGTCTTATTGCTATCTTCGATATTGAAGGAGGAAAAAAAAAATAGTTGATTTCAAAACTTATTGATAAAATTAACTGAAAGACTATGCCAGGTAAGGTATGTGCCCATGTTATTCCATATGAGGACAGGTGCTCCAAGAAAGAAATTATTGTGTCATGTATTTTATGGCATGTTTAATCATTCCCCTCGCTTATGATTTTTCCAAACCTAGTTTGTGTGTTACATTATTTATTTTTCCCCACGTAGTCAAAATTTCGGGTTTTGATGCCAATATAATATCTTCAAGTATTTTATTAACTAGTAAAAGGTACTAACAGCTGTGTGTTGCACAAAGACCATTAACTGCTGCATCAATGATTCAGCTTCATTCTGCAACTGCTTCTGAGGGGTGCGTTCTCTACTATGCCTGAAATTTTCAAGATACAAAACACACGTGAACAATAAATTGTTTTTATTCAACTTTGCAGTATCTTTTTTTTTTTTTTTTTTTTTTTTGTCAAAAATAGAAACTAAAAGTTTTAAGTGTATAAACTTATCTCCTATCTATAAGGGTGAAAATTTAACATCGGATTAGAGCAAGAGGTACATCCCTTTTTTTTTTTTTCTTTTGATAAGCAAGAGTTATGTCCCATGTACAAGCTTGGGCTCCCCCATTCATTGGTTATTGTTTACATTTTTTGCTTATTATTGAGAATTCGTGTTAGCCCACACATGAAGGGTAGTGTTTAAGTGGGTTAAATTCTCTCTCCATTAGCTTAAGCTCCCGTGTCCGATTCTTGTTCTATTATATTCATTGATTATTGTACACGTGCTGGGCTTTGTTATTGAGAATTTGTGTTCCTCTTCTTGGTCCCATCCTATTTGTTGATTATTGGAAACGTGTTGGCATGTGTTGAGAAGGGTGTGTTTTTATCTATTAGCATAAGAATTTAATAAAAAGCATATTACTTCAATCCCTTTTTTTCTAGTCACAACTTTTTTTTTTCCTTCTTTCTTTCTTCTATCTAAATAACCTTATGATATCAGATAGTATTAATTTTTCTTTCTCCTATTTGATCCTTGTCCCTTACTGTTCTGACATCCTACCAAACAAATGTATCTACTGTTTTCATTTTCAAGGTGTTAATTCATTCCTTTTTTTTCTTCAAACCTCCTTTAAGGATATATATGTTGAATTATGATGATTACAAAAGAACAGAGATGTTATAATGCTAAAATAACATGGGAATAATTCTAATGAAAAAATAAATAAAGAAAGAAAGAAAGAATGAAAAGTAAAAGAAGTTACTTCTCAAAGAAGCGGTCCAAGTTGTGCCATTGAGGGTCTTTACAACGATTTCCAAAACGAACAATTTCTCCTGCAAAAACCCTAAGCTCCTCCCTGGAATATGAAGTAGAAGTACATTGTGAACGATAATCTTGACAAAAATTATGAAAATCAACAAGAAATCTCTAAAAAAGGCGCAAAACTTTTCTACTCCCATTACCAACCTCTTGTCTGTAGCAACAATTTTCAGAAGTTCATCCATGTCTGTTGAAACTAATTGTTGCACACCCTCAGAAGGAAGCACCACTTCTTTTAGTATTCTAATGCTTCGTCTTGAGAGAGATTGCATGATATTTGAACCTTTTACAATAGTGTTGGCAACCTCAAAAGACAAAATTGAGAGTTCATTGTTCTTGGCTGTCACTGCAGAAACAAATCCATTGGGATTCAAATTGGTCATGGTACTTCCAAGTGTGTCTAATACTTCAACAGCCCTTTCAAGTCCTGCCGAGCCAGCTTTTCCCAAAAGTGAAACCTGCAATGTTCCCACACCTCATTCGAAATTTAACAAGAAAAAAAAAAAGCTCTTAACCCTCCTTTATTACATTTGAATATCCATTCTGTAGCATCCAAAATTGAGAAGCTAAAAAGAGTATATTCCCATGGGTGTCAAAATGGATTGGATATCATTTAAATATAAATGGATTTGGATATCCATTTAGAAATTGAAAAACTCTATATTCTTAAGGGTGTCAAATGGATAGGATACCATTTAAATGTCCAAATGGATTTGGATTTCCATTTCAAGGATGTTGGTTACCTATTAGTTCATTTATACTTTTCATTCAAGTTATTAATAGCATCTATATCCGTTTAATGTGGACGGATTTCAATGTTTTATTGGATTTAGATACACTTCACAACCTATATATATTCCAGATATACTCTCTAAGCATTACTGACCATTATGCAAGCATCCAATGATTTGGTTCAAACCCATAAGATCTATTCTTATTTCATTTGCTATAGGAACTTAAACTTTGGTTACCTACGACTATGTTCTTCATGTTCTTCTGTTTGAATTTGAAATACAAAATTTGCAAAAAACGATCATAGACAACTAAAAGGAGCAAACTCAATACAAATATTTCACCTGATGAGCATTTAGTTGCAGAAAGAAGTACAGCTTACATATATGAGAATGTAATAACAGTAGAAATTTGAAACATATACCAAATATGACAAGAAGCTAAACAATGACAGCAATCGTCTCATAAAAGGTTAAGAAAGAACACTACATGGGACATCAAAAACTAACCTAAAACATTTAACTCATGTTTATCCACGGATATTCATCAGCATGTTTTTCTTTTCTACCTTACAAACCTTTTCAGGCGTCACTTCCCTTCTCACCCTTTCATCTGACATGTTTACTTCTCTTATTCTTGTTTTTGTTGAATAATACTTAAGGCACTGTTGAGATTTTAGATAAGGGATAGGCTTATCAGAAGTTAGTAATTTTGAATCCGTTGCAGATATTTTTGTGACACTGATATTTTGGAGAATTAGGTAGAGATATATAATCTCATGTAACTAATGTGGTGCAAGACAGTTGTTTAGTTATATATATGGGCTCTCGTTTTCATGTTTGATGTGACAAGAACAAACATTTCTCATTTCTCCCAGGATCTTTTCTTGTTCCCATTTTTTCCCTACAGCTGTTGGTTCATACCATTAAGATGATCATCTAGGGTTATTCTTAACATAGTATCCAAGCTCATTGATTAAAAACAACATATCAGTTTCAGCAAGTTGACAGAAGTACCTATCATTAGCCCTTACCACATCCATCCAATTGAATCACCTAATAAAAACCCGGTGAAAGTTCCTCTTGAGTAATTCCAATTATCACTATTGGAGCAGGCATATCAAACTTGCTTCGATATCAAGAGAAAGTACCCTTTCGTTGATGGCTCAATACCTAAACTAGCCATCACAGATCCGAGACATGAGTTGTGGGAAGAATGTGACGCTGTAGTACACTCTCAAATCTTCCATTAGTCTTTGAATCTATTGCTCAAACCATAGACTTCCTGAAAACAACTAGAGAAGTATGGTTTGACTTGTGCTGGTAGTTTTCAACAAATGATGCTTTCAAATTATTGGATCTAATGGAAAAAATTCAGAACTTAAGGCAGGGTGAGTTATTTGTAACAGATTATCATACTAACCCACAAATTCTATTGGAAGAGTATCCTAATATAAGGCAACTGCCTATTTGTAAGTGTAATACACCTTGTTCTTGTGGATTAATAAGAGAGTTGCATGAACAACATGAATTTGATCACAGGGTGAAGTGTTTAAAGATGTTCAATGCTTGTCATTCTAGCATGAAGAGCCACGCTCTGTGCATGTGCCACTGCCTTCCTTGAGTCAAGTCTTTGACATAGCTTTGAACTGAGGAAAGCAATTACAACATGTGTCAAGTTTGTTGTTCGCTAATCTAGCAAAAGGTACCTTTGATGAATGTTTTAATCGAGCCTTTACTTAGAGAAGGCAAGCATTTGTGATACAAACAGGCTAATACGATGTACAAACTGGAAGTAGAGTAGCATCAAAGATAACAGGACTTTTCAAGTGATGGTTTTCCTCCACGAAGATATAGGCCATATATGACTGAGAAGAAGATCAATGGTAATGCATATGTTATTAGTTTACCTAATAGTATGGAAATATCCAAGACATTTAATGTGGCAAATATTTATCTATTCTATCCCGACAATGTGTCATTGTATAAAGAAAACTCAAACATTGTATTTAGAAAACTTGAGGTCAAGTTTTTCTCTAGTGGGAGAGAATGACATAGGATGGATCATGGATTAGTTTATGGGTCAATTTGAGCGCGTGGCCTCATGGTTACGGGTTTACTATAACGGCTCAATTTCAAGGCCAAGAAAATACATCACAACTTATTTTACTTTTTATTTTATTATTTTGTTTCGAATTTCTAGTATTAGTTGGACTAGGTTTACTTTTAGACTATAAACAGGGTTATTTTCACTATTGGTCCAGTAAATTTGTCAGTTCCGGTCTTTGAAACTTTGATTAATTTTGGAAAAAAATTGCTGATTATTCTTGAATCTTTTCTATGTTAGCTAGTTGCGTCATAATGGTATGGAATTTGATATCCATGCTTTCCATTATATTCAAGGGACCATTCATTAAAGAAGTTGTATTCAGACTCCTAAACAATGGCCTAGTGGGAAAAATATCAACACATATTAAATATAGCAAAAGCCTTTAGACTCCAAAGCCAAGTTCTACTTTGTTATTGGACCTATTATGTCTTACAAGACACAAGGCTCATCAATGTAACGCCTACTCCCTACCTTAAGGAATGATCACCTTTCCAACTATTGTAAAATAAGTTACCTTCTTATGCACAATTTAAGGTTTTGAGCATATCACTTTTACTTGCACTATAACACCAAAACATGACAAATTTTCTTCTAGGAGTCAACCTTGTATCAATCTTGGAATATCTTCTCAAAGTAAATGTTGTATTCTTATCTTAAAAATATTTACTTATCCATATCAAGAGATTGTCAGTTTCACAGGATAATTTTTCCACTTAACCTCAACCAAATTTATACACCTTTATGCAACGAAAATTCAACCACTCCACATCCTTCCACTTATGACCTTTTACCCTTTTAATTCCAAACATTCCTTCTCTAATAATTCAAATCAACTACTTCATCATTACCTATTCCAACTGAAATTGAAAGTGTGCTCGCTCCCGTATTACTTAGGAGATCATGTAGAATACACAAACCTCCTCACCTCAAGGACTTCATTTGTCCTACTACTAAAATAAAACTCACCTCATCATATTAGTAGTGTCATTTCCTATAATTTATTGCACTATGAACATAGGACTTTTGTTTTCTCTTTGGATCAACAAGTTGAACCACATTCTTATGAGGAAGCTTTAAAGAATCCAAGGTGGTGCAAAGCCATGAATAAGAAGATTCATTCACTTGAATCAATTCATACATGGAAATTGGTTGATTTAACACATGGAAAGTAAGTGAATGGATGATGGGTATAAGATTAAATATGATTTTGATGGTTCAATAGAAAGGTTTAAGGAGAGGTTGTTTGCAAAATGGTATACTCAAAAGGTGAAATTGATAACTTGGATACTTTTTCACGGATTTATAAAATGACCAAGCTACAATTATTTTGGCTATTGCTAGTATAAAAGGTTGGAACTTACAATAATTAAGACCTGAACAATGCATTTCTCCATGGAGATTTAGACGACGAAGTATACATAACATTACTACAAGGGTATAATGGAGATCTGAGTTCAAAGGTTTGTAGGCTTCTCAAGTCTCTCTATTATTAATGGCATCATATGTGACACTAAATGTGGCATTCTTGCATGATTTGTGGATGCAATTATTCTTCTTACCATAATTGTATATCTTACCTAGATTAGTATAGCATTAGTCAATTGTATTTATTATATATTATTTCTTATCAAATTAAGGTTGTACACAGTGTTATTTAAGGAGAAAGATCTATAGAGAAAAGGCATTCAGCCATTTTACTCAAATATGGTTATCTATAGTAGACAGTAGAATTCTAATCCTACTCCAGCTTTATTCAGCTTTGGTTTTGTTCAATATCATAGCTTGTTTACTAAAGCTAATGATCCTCACTCTACCTTAATACTCTTCATATTGATAATTATTTGGTGGAGGAAATTGTTTTGGATGGCTCTTAAACAGTTTCTACGTAATAGATTTCAAATCAAAGACCTTGGTAACTCGAAATATTTCTTATGCCTTAAAGTAGCAACAAGTTCAAATGGCCTAAATCTCACTCAAAGTAAATACACTTTTCACCTGGTTTATTGGACAGCAAACTAGCCAAAGTTTTTACGGATCATACCATTAATCTACATAAAGAAAATGGTCCTCCTTTGTTGGATTTAACATTTATGCAAGGATCATTACTGAGATACTATATTTGACTAACGCTCATCCAAATCTATCTTTTGTAGTCTAACAACCTAGTGAGTTCCTTGATTGTCCTATTGAACCACACCTCAAAGCTGTACACCACGTATTACGTAATTTAAAGTCATCTAGGTCTCAGGTTGCATTTTCCCTCTTTTTCTCAACTGGATTTGCAGTGCTACTCAAATGCAGGCTGGGATAGACATGATGTCACTCAACAATCAGTTAGTGGTTATTGTATTCTACTTGGTAGTAACTTTATCAACTAGAACTCTAAAACAACCAACTGTCCCTAGAAGCAGTGCAAAGTCAGAATACCAGGCAATGGCAGTGATTTTAGGTAAATTACAGTGGATTCAACATGTACAAAGGAGACTTATGGATTCCTTTCTCAAGTTCAGTTCCTTTGCTCTACAACAACCTAGCAGCCAAACACATTATTGAAAATCCAGTATTTTATGAGCATACAAACTACATTGAGATTTGATTGCCATTTCATTCATGAGCAATATCTAGCTAGTAATTTCATTTCATTGGTGGGAAGTAATTTCATTGCAAGGTATTGAGGTTTTATATGAGGGGTTAGCTTATCAGAAGTTAGTAATTTTGAATCTTTTGTAGATATTTTTCTGATTGATGTTTTGGAGAGTTAGAGATATTAAATCTCATGTTTCTAGAGTGAGCAATGTAGTTCAAGTTAGTTTTCGGGTTATATATATGGCCTCTTGTGTACATGTTTCATATGACAAGAAGAAACTCTTCTCTATTTAACCAGAATCTTTTTTTTTTTTTTTCTCTCTTCTCCTCGTTCCTATTTTTCTCTTGAGCATACAATTTCATAGAACTTGGTGTTGGTTCATACCATGAAGATGCTAGATAGGGCTTGTTCTTAAAGACTCAATTAAAAAATATAATTCCTGATGAGAAATCTCCACTCCTATAATATATTAATTTGCAAAAGAAATAAAGAATATTATGTCCTGTCCAATCTTTTTTAAAATTATTACTCAAAGTTTGGACTGTATAGAACATATGTTCATTTACCTAGCAAAAAAATAAAAGAACATATGTTCATTCAGTAATAAATGAACTAATGAAACGCAATGAAGAAAGAATAACCATAATTGACAATGTAGTGAAAAAGTCTCTGTGCTTAATGAAACGCGAGATTTTACTGGTGATTGACAAGATGATATCTAGCTCTTCTGTTGAATTTTATATAAATGAATCAAAGAGAAACTAGTTATTGCTAGAACTTAGATAAATAATCATTACTAAAGGAAAATATACACATGGCAACAGATATGATACAAAGACCAAATCCAGTATTTTCCATAACTTACATAAAAACGAGTGACATATTTCATTTACTCCTTAGCTTTTCAAAATTTTTATTTTTTTCCCTGAAATGATTTTTTATATATATCCTAGTTAATGACTAGATCTAATAGAAAACTTCAATTCATACCCTTCCTTCAGTTTTCATCATTAATGCCTAATGAAGCCATGTCATATGTAGCAAATCCTATTCCTATTAGGAAATAAGTTAGGAATATATTTTCTTTTATTATGACTGATTTATTTCCTAGAGTAGAGATGATTTATTTCCTAGAATAGAGATTCTTGTATCATTAGAATAGGAAGGTAAATATTTGATTTCCTAATTTTGTGTACAGCAGTTTGTATATATACAGCTTATACCTATCAATGAAGTTTAAGTCTTTCAAACCAAATTCTCTAAGGTTGTTGATTTTACATATGTGAAGCCAAAGTTCTCTCTTCCAATACACAACTAGAAAGAAAACTAAAAAATACAGGAGACCAGCCAAGAGGTAATAACATCTCATTTATCCTCCTATTTTCAATGGCTACACTCAAGTTCTCTCTAAAGTCTCCATATCACCTTCACAAATCTTCATTTTCTTCAATAAGATTCATGTTTCTTAAATGACTTTGAAGAGGTATGCCTTCCAACAATTCTTTCAAATATCTTTGGATCAACTCACCAAAAGAAAAACAACTTCCACCCCCATTTTGATGGAGGAAAAAAAGGAAAAAAATGGAAAAAAAAGGGAACCATTTTGATATAGCCCAACAACCCAAAAACATGTTTAAATCTCTTTGATGTGATTTTTCCTGTCCAAAATACCTCATTACAGCCAAACTTCTACTATTTCTACTATTTATTGACATTGTAACTTATCTAAAGGATTGAAGCTTTTAGAAAGTGGAACTAGCTGAGGGATTTGTTTAGAAGAAGATGAAATTGGGTTTTGAAAATTTGCAGGGAAAGGAGATTCTAGAAAGAAATGACTTCATTCAATAAAATTGGTGGTGGTGGTTGGAGGGAACCTTAGAAAGTTCAGTGTATTGCAAATGACGTGGCTCCTGAAGGGGCTAACAATTGAAATTGACCAGTATTAATTGACAAATTCTATTTAGATTCACGTCATATATTTTCTTCTAAAGGTGTAACAGGCTCAAAAAATTTCATTCGGGAATCCTCTTCCATATGCTTTATTATTGATAAGGGCATGAACACTGCAAACAAAGAAATTTTGGAAATAAAAAAGTTAAAAAATATTTATCATGAAGTTGTTTGGAACATTCTTTCAAACCATCTTTCATGATTGCAGCGAATGGTACTACAAACAGGGATTTTCAAAATAGTTGAAAATAAAACCTAGTTTCTCAAGATGAAGGCTAAAATAAGAATAATGGGTTAGTAGGTGAGATGAACTTACTTTGGATAAAGGAAGAGAAACCTAAGTAGTCTCTAGATGTCTAGTTTGGATGATAAAGAAATTTAGCTCTGCAAGACATTATGGAAACCAAAAGTAATACTAAAAGTCAAGATTCATCAACTTTTAGAATGTTTATTGATATCAACAATGAAGGAATATATATATGCTTATCCTAGATTCCAGAATTTAATTCAAACTTGAAAGGGACTGAGAAGCTTAGCTTGTTGGACAGTGAAAAAATTAATCAAAGCACATATTTGAATAATAAGCACTTGCCAGCATAGAGGTCTAAGAACATATAAATAAATCTCTCCAATTTTTCTGGTAAGAGTTTTAAACTGCTGTTTTCTTCAAATAACTTTCAGAAAATACTCCCACTAAAAAAAAAACTTTCAGAAAAACTATAGAGGCATAGCAATCATGAGCTCTAATTGCAGGAAAACTTCATGGCACATAAAATATGAAACTAAGCTCATACATACTAATCATTTAAAATTTTAAAAATAAAAGAAATTAGGACTTCAGCCACAACTCACAGCACAACAAAAGAAAATCTTGTAGTGGTCAAATGCCATACATAGATCAAGATACTTGCCAAGTCTTAATACACTTCTAAAGTTTCTGAATATCAAGAACTGTTGCTAGGCCCAAGCCCCTGTTTGTCTGTCTTCCAATAATCATTGATCTTTGATGCAACTAACATCATCAACCTTTAGTAAAAGTAACACCTAGTAAAGATGATTCTAAAACTATATACATTATTGTATTTGTGAAATTACACTACCTCACTTGTGTTTTCAGCATAAACTCTTAGTGATAGGTTTATATTATATGAGAAATAGATTTGAACAGATGAATCAATGATGAAAATAGCTGCATTTTAAAAGTTTAAACTAATAGAGAGTACTGTAATTTATTAGACTATTTTTTGAAGAAACAGATGTGTGGCCCCATGTTAAATGTTTTACTGTTGCCTCTGTGATTAATCTTTCCATTCAAAAACTACAACTCCTTGCAAGGTGTTAAGCATCTAGGACAAAGTAGCAGTTCTGATTTTGTTATTCATCATTCATCAAAATTAATATCTACCCAAACTCTTAGGCCCCCATTAAATGCAATAATTAGCCACTGTAGCAAATATTAAACTTTTCAGTAGCTGTCTTTCCTTTTAGATGCCATATCCCAACAAACATATGCTTTAATCAAGTAACTGAAAAAGTATTATTATTAAGAAATTTGGATGACACCTTAGCCCTCCGGGATCTCGATTTCAGCAAAGAACTCCTCTTAAATCTTGGAATCCCATCATAAAATTCATCTTCACTGCTAGCATAACCCCCACCCAAATTAGCAGAAGCCTCTGCTAATAATGCTTCTTCTTTGACTTGTACCTTCTCCAATTTTTGGGGCACTTGAGGTGCTACAGATAGTTTTCTAGTCTCTGTTCTGTTAGGCTGCAAATCATACTGGTTTTCCAAATTTCTGTTTGAATTCGTATTAGCATAGGGATTTGAATACTTTTTACCGCTTCTAGCACTCGAATTCTTGGAATGCCCCCCTCCCATTTTTTTCTTGAATTTATGCCCACAAAATTCAAAACCTACAAAAACCCAGAATAATTTAAGAAAAAAATGATCATTTTGCATAAGGAAAATATGAACTGAGTACACAATATTAGCATTGATCCCACTTCTGAACGGAACGCCAACAATAACTTGATCAAACCAAGAAAACTTACCAAAACAAATTACTCCTTACATGAAATTTTTTGAGTTGAAAAACAGGATAGGGAGTTGAAAAGATGGAGAAAAAAAGTCACTGTGAAGAGAACAATAATGGTGAAAAGGAAAAACAAATATTTCTAGAAATGGAGACTCTGGTTTGGTGTAATAATGGGTTTGGGGAACCGTCAGAATTTGATCAAGTCGTAGGCCAAAAGTCCAAGCCAAACTAACTCGACAGCCGCGCCAAAATCTGGTTTTAATAATAATTATTTTTTAGATATATATATATATTTTTTTTTAATTATTATTTTATATATATATATATATATATGGTAAAAAAAATGTCTCTTACATTATAAATATTTTTGCGATTTCATCTCTTTTTTTTTTTTTGGAAAATTTCATCAATTATCTTATAAATTTTGGCTAATTTCATCCTTTCCGTTAATTTTTTTTGTCAACCGTTAGTCAACTGTTATATTTTAAAAAAATTAATTTCTCAGGGGTAAAAATGTCATTTTACTGTTTTAAAAAAAAAAAAAAAAACCAAAACCCCCCAATTCCATATCCCCTCCTCCATCTTCCATCGATCCAATTCTCAAATTCCAGAAATCAAACATAAGCTTTCACCGTTGTTTTTGGATGAATTCTTGATTCTCCTTTTTCATTTTTATTTTTGGGGGGTTTGTAAATTGTAGCTGAAAAGTCTTGGGCTTCCGTTAGTCCCACCGTACGTTGAGGGAGAAGATGAAAGGAGGAAAGAATTCGGTGAATGTGTGAATTTCACAGTAGTGGGAGCTACATCACTCGATGTTTCCTTTACAGAGAAAGGGGAATTTATTTTGGATTCACGAATGTTTCTTTGGATACCGAATTACAGTGGTTCAAAGAAATGCTGGTGTCGTTCTGCAGCCATCCTCGGGTAATTGATTCATTTTTTTATTTTTAAAAAAAAAAAAAAGAAGAAGAAGAAGAAGAAGAAGAATCTGCAGAGAAGAACAAATTTTTTTTTTTCCTTTTTTAACAAACCAGTGACACGTTTCGTTTTCGATTATGTGATTATGTTCGTTATGGTCGAAAACCGCAAGGAATATCTGCCGAGTTGTCTAATTATAATGGGAGGAATTGGAGGTAACATTATTACAATGCATTGATGGATGGGAGGTCGGTTGAAGAGGTTCGGACACTCGTTCCAACAGTTGTGGACTGCATCGATTCAGCTATCAATGTAAAATACTCTATTAATTTCTTATCCGAACTTATACTGAATGTGAAAAAAAAAAAATTTATATAAACATTTTGGAGGAAGAGAGATGTGGAAGATGGTTGGAGATGGTGGAGAAGAGTAAGGATGATGAAGATGGTTGGGAGACGTTGGAAGCTTATGTTTGATTTCTGGAATTTGAGAATTGGATCGATAGAAGATGGAGGAGGGGATATGGAATTGGGGGGTTTTGGGTTTTTTTTTTTTATTTAAACAAGTAAAATGACATTTTTACTCCTGAAAAATTAATTTTTTTAAAATATAACAGTTGACTAACGGTTGACCAAAAAAAATTAACGGAAAGGATGAAATTGGTCAAAATTTATAATATAAGGGATGAAATTTTCAAAAAAAAAGAAAATGGATGAAATCGCAAAAAAATTATAATGTAAGGGACTTTTTTAGCCAATTTGCCTATATATATATTAACTATTTTATACGAGTACGACGTGTTGACCACATTTTCTTATTTTTTCTGTCATAATATATTATTATTTAGGGAACAATAACTATTGTTATCCCTCTCTTTGTTTTTTTTTGTTTCCTCACTCTTTAAAAATAATATTTATTAATATTTTTCTTTTTAATAATCTTTTATTATTTTTATACTACAAATATTAATTTTATTTATAAAATAATAAGAAGTAAAAGAATATTTTATATTTTAAAATCTCAAATTCCGTATTTATTTAATTTTAAAATAATTGACTAATTTAATATGTAATTATAAATTTTCATCAGTTATTTTTGTTAACTCGTTTCTTTTTTTTTTTTTTTTTTTTTTCTTCAATCATCTAAGTTCTTTATCTAAATAATTGATTATTTTTAGAGCATTAAATGAATCTCATTACTTAAAAATTTTCAAAACTTATAATTTTTTTCACTACAATAAATTTAAAAACGTAATTAACAAAAACTATATAATTAGAGATAAACTCAAAGTTTTTTTAAGAAAAATATTATATATATAAAAAAAAATTGTCTTCTACAAGTTACAATTTTTTTAAAAGGAATATGGTAATAATTGTTATAAATATTTCAATAATATTGTTTGCTTAAATCCATTTCAAGTGCGCCTCAAGAGTTTAAAACGTATTATTAAATAATAAAATTGAGACCTTTACTTAATAACCACTCAAATATCTATAGACGAAAAATGTGGGATTTCAGGTCATCATATTATTGTGCATTATGTTGACCTTAATCAACATTAGTGTGAAAGTATTCAAACTTATTGTGTTTGTTCTCATTTTTGTTTCCTATTTTATTCTTTGATTTGACACTTTCTTACCTAATTAATTGCTAGTTTCTTAATCTAAGTTGAAGCTAAGATGAAGCTTCATAAATATTAATTTATTATTATTATTATTTAGAGGAATTATTTGGAAAAGCGAAAAAGTCAATTGAAGAGAGGAATATTATATAGAATTAAGGTTGTGAATTTGATATTTGTTGTGAACATCATTTAAGTGTAAAAATGAAATCTTTTCGGAGTAGAGTATAGAGTTAGATTATAAGTTTTAATTGAAACCAAATCTAAATTGGTAGAAACAATATTTTTAAATATCTAATGATAAAATATATATATATATATTATCATCAAATTGCTAATTCACTATTAATTATTATAATTCACATAAAAAAAAATTATTATATATATAAAAAAATTTCCTTCCATTCTTTTTATGTCAATTTTTATGTGATTTCAAATATATATATATATATATATATATATCAAAACTGTTATAATATTGTAGGTCGGGGTTAGCGCTATAAACAAATAAAGTTGTTCACAAACAAAACTCGTTGGAACTCGTTCATTTATTAAACAAATAGAATTCAAATAATTTTTTAAACTCAATTAATTTTCGAGTCTACTCGAACACCGTCGTGAACATAATCGAATGTTCGCCGAACAAATTATAAATTATTATTATTATTTTTATTTTTATTTTTTAAAATTTTGAATAAGTTAAATTCGAATTCGAGTAAGTTTGAAAGTTAAACAAATGAACTCGAGCTTGAATTCGAGCTATACGAATAAATAATCGAATGAAGTCAAATAAAATTTTTTGTTCAAAACAATAAACAAGCTTACTCAAACAATGTTCGAAAATTAAACAAATCAAGTTTCATCCAATGTTTGATTCGACTCGTTTAAAATTCTAGTCACGGTTATTTATTCATCTCTATTTTGTTGTTTAATATTTCGCCATTTACCTAATATGATAATTATAAAATTCTTCAAATTTTATTAAAACATATATATTTTTCATTTTGTTTTAAATTTTTTTTCCTTTCCACATGTCAGTGTAAGGAATTAATACAAATTTTTTCTCACACCTTCTACTAAATATTTTAAAATTATTTTTATTAATTTTTTTTTTTATAATTATAAAAAAATACATTATATTTTTTATTACCCTAAAAATCATATCAATTACACACAAAATTAAGAAATAAGTGTAATATAAAATTAATAATATATTTTCAAAAAATATTTAATAATTTATTAAAAATGCATGATACAATAGATTAAATAGAACTAATTTTAAAAATATAGCAATACATGTTAGAAGATTCACATACTTTTTTGTGATCATAAAATTATAAATAAATCACAAAACTTTTTAGATAAGATAAGTATTTTATTCAAATAATATACAAATTTTATCATTTTTTTAAAATAAAAAGTGAGAATTAAAAAAAAAAAGACTGAGTATATAATGTAAAACAATTAATAATTTATTGAAAAATATGTGAGACAATAATGTAGATATCGAAAATTTGTAACTTCTAATATTATTTAAATTAATTAAATTTATATTTAATTAATTGTGAAGCAACAAAAAAATATGAAGAACATGTGTCTCTATCAATCATATGATGATATTGATCACTTCTTCGTAGAAGACTAAAATAAACCTTCAAAAAAGTGGATATATAGAGGTGGATTGTAAAAAAGAAAAAAAACTTTGACAATTCATAGTTTCAAAAGTAGAAAAGATCTTGAAGTCAAATCTATTCTAGATCAAGCTCACGACCCTCGCATATATTAAATCATTTAACGGATTATGATCAAAGCAAAGAGGTCTCAAATCTAAATCCATGATGAAAAGAGTTAGCGGAGATATACAAAAGATTGGAGTCCGTCATCTAATAATTTTAATATTATATCTTGTCAACATATATTTTTTATTATTATTATTTATTATATTTGCATATCATGAAAAATGTGTTTACAAATAATTATTATTTTTTATTATTAGTGTGTACTTTTGATCTTTTTCTCTTTTAAAGAAAATCTAAATTAATAATTTTTTTAATAGTAAATAATAAAAAATAATAATTAATAATAGTATATTGCGATTTAATCTTCTGATTTGAACACCCAATAATTTAAATAGAAAGAAATTAAAGAGTAAAGACAATCGATACAAGAAATTTATACTTGGTTCGGTGTAAAAGCCTACATCCAGGTTGGGGTTTTCCCCTTTATTCTCACTATATGTGACACGGAGAGCAAGTGTGTTGTGGCCGTGTGGTCAGCAACCACACTCTTTGCCCGAAGGGCGGGAGTTCGACATCCAACTCAGTTTTAGTGCTGTCAACGCAGTCATAGTACTGTCAAATCCAAGTGTGGATTATTCGGGTATAACCCGAAAAAAAAAAAAAAAAAAAAAAGTGCAAGTATCAATACACAAATTGCAAGAAGAAAGCATACAAAATTTAGGAGTTTCACCGCTTCCAGCTCTCACCTAAATCTACCCAAGACCTTCAAGAGCAATCACAAATTAAGGATTGTCTTGATACAAGATTCTTGCACTCTCTTTTCTCTCTTGTTTCCTGTGTATATTCTAGACACTTACATCACCCCCTCTTAACTCCTTCAGAATATATATAAACCTATGGTTATACAAAGATATGGTTATATATCATTCATAACCCCTTCTAACCAATTAGAAGATATTTAAATGTAAAATCCTAATATTGGTGCAAATATCTCGTCGTCCCCGATATAAATATGAAACAAAGTTAGAACCACGCAATAATATAGTAAAATAAGAATCTAGTTCATACAAAGAATGGATACCTTTTTCTTAAGAAATTAACTCCAATTTTAATAAAAATAATCATATATTGAAGTTGTGATAGTTTTAAAAATAAAAATAATAAGGTACCGAAAATTTTCAGTACTTCCCCAAAAAAAAGAAAAGAAAATAAATATAATACCAAAAACATTTTATAACCAAACCAAATAAAAAAAATAAAAAAAAAGGAAACAAAAGAAAAACTGCCAATATTGAAAAATCCAAGTTTTATATAAATTTTTCCAAACGCTTTTTTTTTTTTTTTTTTTGCATAATTTTCATAAACCAACAAAAATAAAATAATTTCTATAAAAACAAAAATAAAATAAAATAAAATAAATCTTCAGTTCTAAAATAAATTTACTGCCTAATTAAATTAAGAAAGAAAAAAAAATTCAACTTAGCCTAAGATGTCAGTGGACATACCAAAAGGATACCCTGAATTGTCTATAATTACCTAAACTCATTTTTATATATAATTATACATTCACTCTACTTTTTGATATAGGACAGGTATCACATTCACATTCACCCCTCTCCCCTCCTTAAGACCTAGCATCTTTGTTAGCGTTCAACTGAACATAATTGGTCCGAATCCAAGATCAACTAGTGAGTATTCGAATTCTAGAGGTGACTCTCACCCTTTGAGTGTAACACTTAGTTCCACTAATCAGAATTAGGAGTATTATAGAAATCCTAGGTCATGCAGGTTACATTTAGATATATTCTTAGTGAAGATAAAACAATTTTTAAAAGATGGAGATTTACTACCAAATTTTTCATAACGAGCAATTTTGGTTAGAATCGCCAACTACAATCCAAAGATATTTCATAGATGAACTAATAGTATTATTGGATTGAAGAAATTCATTTGTTCCACCTAAAGAATGATTTGTGACTAAAAAGTATTCATTAGTTATAGAGTTATTGTTATGATTACCATTGTTGTATATTTTTCATAATATATACACCCTTAAATAGTTCATGGTATTCCAGGTAGGAAAAATCCCTCAGACAACCTTAAACTTGACTGAGGTTGTTCTTAACTTATTACATTAATTAAAGCCAAACAAGATAAGCAACACAGAAATATATACATATGCACAGAAGTCCTCAATAGTAGAGACAGAAGGGTGTTCCACACACCACACCATAATCACAGTTAAGACAACTTTTATTGTTTTGATTCATCCCAGGATTTATGGTATTTCGTCCAACCGAGCAGAGCCGTGTAGAGGGTCTCGGGGGCCTAAGGCCAAAATTTTTTGGAGGCCCCACTACAACAAATTTAGCTTGTAGCAACATTTTGTTTACAACACTTTTAATTAAGTGATGTAGTTACATTTTTAGTAATTGTTGCTTAGATATACTAATAATTTAATTTTTTTAGCAACATATAACTTAAATGTTACCATAAAGGGTTTTTTATAACAATACTAATTACACTTTTCATAACTATTTCTAAATATAATATATCAGTACATAATATTGAAACACTTTTTATAACTATTTTAATATATATTTATTTAAAATTTAATTTTTGTAGACATAAAAGAAAAACGTCATTTTAACGTAATCTTCTCATTTTAAATTTATTCATTTCTTGTTCGAGGAGCCATCTGTAAAAAAAAATTTTTAAAAAAATTATGAAACAAGATATATAAAAACATGGATATATAACATGCCATTTGATATGAATAATAAGCATAATAAGCATTCCAAGCATGCTGCCCGAAAAAGACCTTTTTAGTTATTTATTTTTCTAACCTTTAGAGATACAAAATCATTTATTATATATTTACAATCAATATATTCTAACATTTCATTTTCAATAGATAAAATAGTTAATTCATTTAATCTATTTTGTCATGGTTGATCTTAAATAAAATTTGATTAAATTTAATTTAGAAAAACTTCTTTCGGCGCTAGCAACAGCTCCAAGTATTGAATTTTGAATGATTTTCAAGATTAATACAATATTTTTTTAATGTTTCTTTATTCATAGTTTTGAATTTTTGTAAATCAAATAAAAAACCAAAAATATTTTCATATTCTAATAAATGTTCAAATCTAGTGTCAAGTGAATATATTTTTGTCTTTCTCTCTCATATTATTATTATTATTATTATTATTATTATTATCTAATAAATCAATATTATTTTTTAATTCATGTTCTACCTTGATGAGTTTCTCAATTTTTTTTTTTTTTTTAATTTTTCATAACCATTTTTATTTGATATTATAGATAAAAACTAAACAATAAAAAATTTTAACACTCTTAAAAAAAACTAAACAAAAAAATACAAAAATAAAAAAAAAATAAAACGAGTGGAAGAGAATCCAATATCAATCAATAACAAACAAAATTAACAAAATAGTAATATATTCTATAAAAATAAAAAAACATAAAACCTATTTAAACTTGAAGATAAGACTTGTTTTCTGGAGATAATGCCTTTTTACTTTTAGATTTGAAATTCAAGATTGAATAATTGATTTACTTAAATATGTGGAAGTCGGTTTTGGAATATCGGGATAATATATATTTTTGTTCGATTTTGGAAGAATACAATAACATATTTTTGGAAGATATACTTAATATTTAAATTATTTAAAAGTACTTAAGAATTATTTGTATTCTAATTGAAAATGTTAGATTATTTTTTATTTAAGATAAAAACTCTCTATATATGTAGTTGTTATAAGATAGGAAAGGTAAAATAATATTAATAAAGAGAGAATTTTTAGTATTTTTTATGTTCCTTGAAAATATAATAAGATAAACACTCTCTGTATAAAAAAAAAAAATTTAAAAATATCAACGGTTTAGAATGTAGTTATTATAAGATGAGAAAGGTAAAATAATATTAATAAGGAGAGATTTTTTTATGTTTTTATCTTTCTTGGAAATATAATATTGTTTAAATAATCCTATTTTTAATAAATAATATCGATAAGATAATAATTATTTTCTTAAAAAAAATTAATTAAAAAATAATTTTTTTTGTGATTTGGGACTCTTGCTGATGCGGAGCCTAAGGCGACCGCCTAAGTCGTCTTATTAGGCTCTACACGGCTCTACAGCCGAGTTATAACCCTTGGATCAAGATTCTTATACAGCTTGGAAGTTGGAACCTTGAAGTCTCTCAAAGTAAGAAATCCTTAGTCCGTTCTCCCTTGCAATCTTAGAACGGACCCAACCAGAACGATTTCTTGGTGCACCACTCACAACAACAATGGTGTTTGTACTTGCAAAGTTAGCAAGAGGAACCACTGCCTCTGGTTCTGTCACAGATGAGGCATCTACCAGAAATATGTGACTGAAATGTCCTGCTATCATTCCTTCATCGCGCAGACGAAAACTACTCATGAAAGTTGATGAAATTACCTTATATTTCT
>JAHSUH010001687.1:0-14950 GCA_025388415.1 Cynanchum wilfordii
ATTATAAATAGAGCCTCTCGGGCTCTTCATTTCCATCCCAAATCAAATCCCAAAATCAAAGAGAAATTCTTTCTTTCTCTTCTTTCTTTTAGAGAATTTTGGGTGGTTGTGAGAGAAATAGTTGGGAGTGATAAAAATAGTGAGGTTTTATAGATAGTGTTTTTGTAATACACTATAGTACCACTATTTTGGGTTTATCTCATTTTTGGGGATCACCTCTAGAAAGTTTCTAGGGAAGTCTCTCACTTGTAAGCCTACTAATATTTTATTAGTGGAAGATTTATTCGGAGTTTGTCCCGTGGACGTAGCCCATATTGAAGGGTGAACCACGTTAAATTTCTGGTGTCTCTTTTATCATTTGCTCATTTTATTTGTTTATTCGCCTCCACACTTCTTCTATCCTTGTGCTAAATTCCCAACAAGCGGTATCGAGCCTATTGGTATTTCCGAGTATGCTCGGTGGTTGCGACTTGGGTTGAACCTCCACATCAGAAAAGTTTACCTTGTGGTTATTTGTTATCGAGAAAGATGGAGGCAAGGACGAGCAAGATGATTAGTTTGAGTGGTACAAATTACCACATCCGGAGAAACAAAATGAAGGATCTCCTATTCATCATGAAAATGCATCTACGGTGTTTGCTAATACCAAACCCGATGGCAAAACCGACAGGAGTGGGCATTCGAGCATGAACAAGTATGTGGTTTTATCCGACAATTTGTCGATGAAAATGTTTATAATCATATTTGTGACGAGACTCATGCTCGAACAATGTGGAGAAAGTTAGAAGATTTATATTCTTCTAAAACCGGCAACAACAAATTATTTTGTCTAACAAAGCTGATCAAGTTAAAATACCGAGAAGGGATATCCATGGCGAGATCATTTAAACGAACTTCAAGGTATTGTGCATCGGTTGACAGGTATGGGACTAAAGTTTGATGATGAGCTACTCGCTCTTATTGTATTACACTCACTTGCCCGAGTCTTGGGAGACTTTGAGGATTTCAATCACAAACTCGCACCAAACGGGGTATTAAGTATGGAGTTTGTGAAGAGTGGGGTATTGAACGAAGAAATGAGGCGGAGAACACAAGGATGTTCCACATCGCAACAAGATGTTCTCGTTGCAGAGTCTAGAGGGAGGAACCAATTCCGCAATCAAAGACAAAGAGATAAGAGTCGAGGAAAGTCAAACAAATATTCAAACATAGAATGCCATCATTGCAAGAAAAAGGGGCATATCAAAAGGTTCTGCCGGAAATTAAAACAAGAACAGCAGAACAAAGGTAAAGAACAAAGGAGCAGTGATGATGACGAAGCCAACGTTGCCGAAGAATTCAACATCGTTTACGACGATCAAGAGACCATTAGTCTTACAACTCATGAGACCGATTGGGTCATTGACAGTGCTTTGCTACCACTCATGTGACGTCGAGGAAGGAGTTCTTCTCATCTTACACACCCGGAAATTTTGGTGTTGTAAAGATGGGAAATGATAAAGTCTCGGAAGTTGCGAGGCATTGGGAGATACCTGTGCAGGCAGATAATGGTACGAGATTGACCTTGAAAGATGTCGGGCATGTTCCGGATATGCGCCTGAATCTAATCTCCACGGGCAAGCTGGATGATGAAGGCTTCTGCAACACCTTCATCAATAGCCAATGGAAACTCACCAAAGGTTCGTTGGTGGTGGCCCGAGGTACGAAAAACTCAAAGTTGTACACGATGCGGGCGAAGCTCTCCCAGGATGCTGTGAACGCTGTGGAGAATGATAGTACAATTGAGTTATGACACAAGCGGCTAGGTCATATGAGCGAGAAAAGTATGACATGTCTAGCCAAGAAAAATATGATACCGGATTGGATCAAGTTCATCTGAAGAAGCTGTGAAGATTGTTTGGCGGGTAAGCAAAACCGAGTTTCCTTTAAACGTTCCCCTCCTTCCAGAATGAAGAATGTATTGGATCGATACACTTCAGTTTGTGTGGGCCAATGTCAAAGTCACTTGGTGGTGCCCAATATTTTGTGACTTTCATTGATGACCATTCTCGAAAGACGTGGGTATATTTGTTGAAATCAAAAGACCAAGTGTTAGATGTATTCAAACAATTCCTAACCATGGTCGAAAGACAGACGGGAAAGAAACTGAAGTGCATCCGGTCAGACAATGGTGGAGAATATATTGGACCATTTGATGCTTATTGTAAAGCAAATGGTATTCGACATCGGACAACACCTCCGAAGACCCCTGAGTTGAATGGTTTAGGCGAGAGGATGAATAGAACTTTGATGGAAAGAGTAAGGTGCTTACTCTCACATGCAAAGTTGTCAAAGGTGTTTTGGGGTGAAGCTATTCTAGCGGTGTGCACTTGCTAAATCGCTCACCATGTGTCCCTCTGATTTGATCACCGAGAAAGTGTATGGTCGGGAAAAGATGTTTCCTATGATCATCTGCGGGTATTTGGGTGCAAAGCTTTTGTGCACATTCCAAGAGATGAGAGGTCCAAACTTGATGTCAAGACACGACAATGTGTGTTTATTGGCTATGGTCAAGACCAATTTGGCTATAGATTCTACGATCCGATTCAGAAGAGGCTTGTCGGAAGCCGAGATGCTGTCTTTGTTGAAGATGAAACCATCGAGAATATTGAGAAAGTGCGAGAAGAATCTTGCCGACTCCGATGGTATTACAATAAACTTGCAGAGTACTCCTCCAACAACAATGCAAAGGCAAGTTGGAGATGATGATCAACCAGAAATTGGGAATGCTCCAGAAATTTCCGAAGATGAAGTTCATGATCACACCCCCGCAGATGGTTCTCAAATTCTCGAGAAGATCTATTAGAGTCGGACAACGCTCTACTAGATATCCCGAAGATCGGTATGTGTTATTAAGCGGGGGGAGAACCAGAAAGTTTTGAAGAAGTCATGCATCATGAACATAAGGAAAATTGGATTGAAGCCATGCAAGATGAGATGAAATCATTGCATGAGAATCAAACATTTGAGTTGGTGAAGTTACCAAAGGGTAAGAGAGCTTTGAAGAACAAATGGGTGTTCAAGCTGAAGCATGAAGAACACGATCACCAACCACGATTCAAAGCCGGGTTAGTTGTCAAGGGATTCCATCAAAGGAAAGGGATTGATTTTGATGAGATTTTCTCACGGTGGTGAAGATGACATCCGTTCGCCGTCTTTGGGGTTGGCGGCAAGTCTTGACTTGGAAGTCGAACAAATGGATGTGAAGACCGCTTTCCTTCATGGTGACTTGGAGGAAGAGATATATATGGAACAACCAGGAAGGTTTTGCACAAAGGGGAAAGAGAACTATGTGTGTAAACTCAGAGAAGAGTTTATACGGCCAAACAAGCGCCAAGACAGTGGTACAAGAAATTTGAGTACATTATGGGGGGAGCAAGGCTACTCGAAGACTAGTTCGGACCACTTGTGTATTTGTGCAAAAATTTGATGATGATGACTTCATTATACTATTACTCTATGTAGATGACATGTTGATTGTTGGCCAGAATATTTCCAGGATTGACACCCTGAAGAAGCAACTGAGCAAGTCCTTTGCTATGAAAGACTTGGGGCCAGCAAAGCAAATCCTTGGTATGAAGATATCCAGAGACAGAAGCACCAAGAATTTATGGTTGTCACAAGAGAAGTACATCGAGAAAGTACTTCAAAGATTCAACATGGATAAGGCTAAAACGGTTAGTTGTCCCCTAGCTAATCATTTTAGATTAAGTACTAAGCAGTGCCCTTCTACGAGAAGAAGAGAAGGAAGAGATGGATAGAGTTCCATATGCTTCAGCAATTGGAAGTTTGATGTATGCTATGGTATGTACGCGTCCAGATATTGCTCACTCGGTGGGAGTTGTGAGCGGGTTTCTATCAAATCCTGGTAAGGAACATTGGACTGCAGTAAAATGGATTTTCAGGTATCTTCGTGGAACCTCCGATTTGTGTTCGAAATTCGGAGATGGGAAACCTGTGTTGGTGGGATACACAGATGCTCGAATATGGCTGGAGATACGACTCCCGAAAGTCTACATCGGGATACTGGTTTCATTTGCGGGGGGGCTGTATCATGGCGGTCAAGTTGCAAAAATGTGTTGCTCTATCAACAAGCCCAAGCGGAATTTATTGCGGCACGAATCAAGCGTGTAAAGAGTTGCTATGGATGAAGAAGTTCTTAGGAGAACTTGGTTTCCACCAAACAAAATACGAGTTGTTTTGTGACAGTCAAAGTGCAATTCACCTTGGTAAGAATTCCTCCTTTCATTCCAGATCAAAGCATATTGACGTGAGATATCACTGGATCGGGGATACATTGGAGAAGAAGCTTTTAGAGTTAAAGAAGATCCATACCGAAGAAAATGGATCGGATATCTTGACGAAGACTCTTCCAAGAGGAAAATTCGAATACTGTCGACAAGCAACCGGAATGGTGAAGTCCTCCATGTAGGCGGGAGGGGGAGAATTGTTAGGTCCCGCCACCATGGTAGGCTACCTACCAAATTGGAAAGGGAATTCAAAGTTTGCCTAATTTACCTACCCTCCAACCACTAATATATATATATATATGTATATGTATGTATATATAAACATAAAAAAAAAAAAAAAAACTTTTGGGGGGTTATAAATAGAGCCTCTCGGGCTCTTCATTTCCATCCCAAATCAAATCCCAAAATCAAAGAGAAATTCTTTCTTTCTCTTCTTCCTTTTAGAGAATTTTGGGTGGTTGTGAGAGAAATAGTTGGAGAGTGATAAAATAGTGAGGTTTTATAGATAGTGTTTTTGTAATACACTATAGTACCACTATTTTGGGTTTATCTCATTTTTGGGGGATCACCTCTAGAAAGTTTCTAGGGAAGTCTCTCACTTGTAAGCCTACTAATATTTATTAGTGGAAGATTTATTCGGAGTTTGTCCCGTGGACGTAGCCCATATTGAAGGGTGAACCACGTTAAATTTCTGGTGTCTCTTTTATCATTTGCTCATTTTATTTGTTTATTCGCCTCCACACTTCTATCCGCTGTGCTAAATTCCCAACACTACTTTGGCAAACTTGCTGCATGGATTCAAATGGATGTTGCCTAATGGTATGAACCCAGAAGACATAGACTTGGAGGAAGAGTACGGAATCGCATCTCATCCAAAGAATCCACTTTCTCTTGTCTTGGAACCACAATTCCCAAGCTACTTTTATTAGCTAGTTCTAAATATTGCTTAAATAATATATAAATATTTGTATGCTTTATTTTTATATGTATTTGCTATGGCTTTGTAAAATGCGTGTTCTACTAAAATAAAACTATATGTTGTAATATTTTGATTGATTGATTAATGAAAAAAATTATATATATTGCATTCTTCTTCTCCTACATTTTATTGCGATCCATAATAAAGGGGCTAAAAAATCCCGGCAGGATATGATTTGAATTTCCTTTATGAGTTTATTTTATTTTGCACTTTCAACTTAGTTTCTTATTCAATTTATGTCGTGAAACTTAACTCTACATCTAGTTGATCATGAAATTGGAATAATTAATTAGTTGACGGTTTGTTAAGGAAACCCGATCGTAAGAGATTTAACAGATTGTCGGAATATGACTAATAACTTGCAGCGACCATACTCCGGTTAGGAATCCTAACAATCTTGAGTTTAAACTTCAAGGTGATCTTAGGGTTTACGTTATTTATGTGACGACTTAGTAACCAATCTAAAAGATTTAATTACTCGCAGCGACCGTATTGGTGTAATCATATTAGACAACTCATGTATGGTAGTAAGATGAACTTGATTCATAATTGCCTTAGATCCACTTAAGTAATCTTCGAACATATGTCAACTCAATTGATTCAAGAGAACTTAATTAAAATTCTAAATTACCTTACCTAGTCATTTCAATTTGTAGATTATAGAAACCCATCTTCCAATGAATTGAATTGAGCCTTAGAGCTAATTCTTCCTAAACAAAACTTGTCATGATTGATAGATGTTAATAAGTTATCACCAAACATTCTTGGGGAAAACGATAATTTTATAAATGTAAAATCGTTGGTATTACCATGTTACTATCTCGCTTACGATAGGTTCTCTGTCTTAAGTTTTAGTTAATTAAGTGACATCCTATTTGCTCTATCTGCTACACTTAAATTAATCTCAACCATAATTTATGCTGAAAATATAATAACCAAAACACACATCAATGTGTCTCCTTCAGCCATTTTAAATTTGAAGAAATATATAATATGATTTTTTCCCTATGATGAATTTTAAATTTGTCCTTAAGAAATAATTTAGAAATATATATATATAAAAAAAAGTAAAGAACAATTCAATAAGAAAAAAGCAATATTTTTAATTTCAAGTCTAAGATACATCAAATATGTCCTAGTACAAAAGGAAAAAAAAATACAATATACAATAAGAGATCTAAGTTTTATTTTTTTTTTTTTTGTTACACTATCATATTGTAATAACCACATTTCAGAGATAAATTAAGATATCTTGCATTCATTGAACATCTATATATACCTTCTAGATCTTACATGGCCTGGACTATTATCCTTTATGTTAGGATTAATTAAAAATGTGGTTTCATTCAACAAAATTTTATTTATAAGATGATAAACATATGGTATTGGATAGGTAACACTAAATATTCAACTATGGACATTGTATTGGATAGGTCTGTAATTGGGTCCAAACAGGTCCATAATTAGAAATTTTAGGCCTAGACTTTAAAATATATTTTTGGATCTCGATCCTACCTGATACCCAACGGGTTCAAAAATTATATACCATACTCATCTCTATTTGGTCCAATGTATGAATAGAGTGTACGTACTCTACCTAAATTTTAATTTTTTAAAAATAAAAAATAAAAAAAATTAGTTATTCTAGAATTATTATGTATACATTTACACCAATAACTAAGAATAAAATTTAATTTTGTAACAAGGTATAATATTTTAAAAATAATTTAACAATAAATACAATGGATAATTCATAATAATCAAATTAAAAATGAATATATAATAATTTAAAAAATTATTAAAATTATCTAATATAAATTAAAATGCAAAATTAAATTTCAAAATATAAATATAAATATATAATAAACAATAATTTTTAGAGTTTTTTTTTTAAATGAAGGATTTAAACTAAATAAACATTACTATTATTATAATATATTGAATTTTATATATTAAAATTAAATGAATTATAAAGTTAGGTGTATATTGTGTAATATAAATTTTAATTTCATGCCTACACCTAATAAATATTTAAGTTTGGGGTGCATGTAGCGTCTGGATTTGGATATAGGAAAGTTAGACCCACATTCGATATTTTAGAATTCAGTTTCGGGTTAAGTTTAAATATTTTGGGTACATTTATAGGTCTAACTATTGTTTTCATTCTTATAATATTGATAAAAATTAGACTCACACTCAATATTTTTGAATTCAGTTTCGGGTCGAGCTCAGATATTTTAGGTACATTTATAGGCCTAACTTTTGTTTTCATGCTAAAAATATTTTTTCTAAATTATTGATAGAAATTAAACACACAATCGATACTTTTTAATTCAGTTTTGAGTCCAACTCAAATATTTTGGGTGCAATTATAGGCCTAACTTTTGTTTTCATTCTTAAAATATTTTCTCAAAAATATTGATAGAAATTAGACCGATACTCGATATTTTTGAATTTAGTTTCGAGTCGAGCACAAATATTTTGGATATATTTATAGGCCTAACTTTTGTTTTCATCTTGAAATATTTTGTCTAAAATATGGATAGAAATTAGACTCACATTCCATATTTTTGAATTCAGTTTCGGGTCGAACTCAGATATTTTGGTTACATTTATAGGCTTAACTTTTCTTTTCATTATTAAAATATTGATTGAAATTAGACCTACACTCGATATATTTGAATTCAGTATCGAGCCGAACTCAGATATTTTGGTTACATTTATGGGCCCAACTTTTGTTTTCATTCTTAAAATAATTTCTCTAAAATATTGATAGAAATTAGACTTACACTCGATATTTTTTAATTTAATTTCGTGTCGAGCTGTGATATTTTGGGTACATTTATACGCCTAACTTTTGTTTTCATTCTTAAAATATTTTCTCTAAAATATTGATAGAAATTAGACCCACACTCGATATTTTTGAATTCAGTTTTGGGTCGAACTCAGATATTTTAGGTACATTTATAGGCCTAACTTTTGTTTTCATTCTAAAAATATTTTTTTCTAAAATATTGATAGAAATTAGACTCACACTCAATATTTTTGAATTTAGTTTCGGGTCGAGCTCAAATATTTTAGGTATATTTATAGGCCTAACTTTTATTTTTATTCTAAAAATATTTTCTCTAAAATGTTGATAGAAATTAGACCCATAATCGATATTTTTTAATTAAGTTTTGGGTCGAGCTCAAAATATTTTGGGTACATTTATAGACCTAACTTTTATTTTCATTCTTAAAATATTTTCTCTAAAATATTGATAGAAATTAGACTCACAGATATTTTTGAATTTAGTTTTAAGTCGAGTTCAGATATTTTGAGTACATTTCAAGCCTAAATTTTGTTTTAATTCTTAAAATATTTTCTCTAAAATATTGTTAGGAATTAGACCCATATTCGATATTTTTTTAATTCAGTTTCGGGTCAAGTTTAGATATTTTGGGTACATTTATAGGCCTTAACTTTTGTTTTCATTCTTAAAATATTTTCTCTAAATATTGATAGAAATTAGACCTACACTCAATATTTTTTAATTTAGTTTCGGGTCTGAGCTCACATATTTTGGATACTTCTATAGGCCTAACTTTTATTTTGATTCTTAAAATATTGATAGAAAATTATGTTTAGTGTGTTGCCTTCTATTAGAAGTCTTTTAAAACATAACATGTGGACTGCATATTGTAGTGGTCATTCAATCATACGTTCCTTTCCTTTTTTTTTTTTTTTTTTTTTTTATTATTATTATTATTATTTATTTTAAATATAAAAAAGGAAAATTCATAGATACAAATTAAATTTATTATCTATTGAATTATATGGAAAGTGAGTTACATTTTCTTATGATGGATAAATAAACTATCATTCAAGTTGAAAAATCCAATTAACATATTAATTATATTTCAATTTTTTAAATTTAATTTTGTTTTTAATGATACATGGGGAGGGGTTGTTGGATGTCGAACCCCGAAAGGGCGATTGTAGGGTGGCCTTCTGCCACTCCACCACACAACCAATGACTTTAAATATAATATTTAGATTACCAGTTTAACAAAATACTATTTTACCAACAAATTAAAAATAATAAATAAAATCATGTGTGAAATTTTAATTCAATATTTTTTTTATTATAAAATAGTTTGATAATAAACTAAAATATTTTTATTTTTTGACTAAATTTTTTTCTTAAATAAATTTTGGTAGTGAATATTTTTCTTAAATATTTATTTTTGTTATCAATTATAATATTTTTATTTTTAACATAAATATTTTTACTTAAATATTTTAGTTAAAGATTATTTTTATTTGTAACTATATTAATTATATCTTAAAATATTTTTTATTTTAATCCTAAAAATTTGTACTTAAATAATTTTTTTTTTTGATTTTAATATTTTGCTATAATTATTATTTATTGTCAAATATTTTGGTCATATAACAAAAATATTTTTATTTTTATCATTAATATCTTTTTCTTATATAATAATTTAATTTGTGGTGTCAATTTTTTTTTATTAATTTTTTTATCAATTACTTTTATTATTGGCAACATATATATTTTTTTAATGTTAATACTTAAATAACTACTTTTTGTTGTATTAATATTTTGCTTAACTATTTTAGTTAAAGGTCAAATAGTTTTTATTTTCAAACTAAATGTTTGTATTTAAATAAATACTTTTTTGTGGTCCTAAGTTCTTTCTTATATTTTATTTAATTATTTATCGTAAATAATAAGTTTTTTTTCTCAAAAAAAAAAAATTATTTTGTTGTGTGATTTTTTTTTATTAAAAGCTTTATTTTTATTATTCATTATTTTAGTCAAAATATTTTTATTTTTAGCTTATTTATGTTTCTACATAAATAATTATTTATTTTATGGCATTAATATTGTGATTATATATTTTTAGCATAATTGTTTTATTTAAATAACTATTTATTTTGTAGTATAAATATTTTGCTTATATTTTTGTTTGTGTTATAGAAAATTTAAGCTATTGAACAAAATATTTTATTTTAATATCAATATATTTTCTTAAATAAAAATTTGGGTCGTCATGTGAATTTTTTGTTTTAAATATTTATTTTTGTTATTGACCAAAATACTTTTATTTTAGTTATATAACTATTCATTTTGTTGTATTAATTAATAATTTATTTAAATATTTTAATTAATAGTTTAGTTTGATTATCAATTATTTTAGTTATTTTACCTTAATATTTCTTTATGATTAATTAACATACTACAAAATATTTTTAGTTAAATAACTCTTCAATTTGTGGTATTAATAAATAATTTATTTAAATATTTTAGTTAATAGTTTACTTTTATTGTCAATTATTTTAAGCATTAATCAAAATATTTCTTTATTTTTTAGCTTAAAGATATTTTTGAATGCCTCAATTCAACATGTATTAGGTTATAATGCCTTAACCTAGTTGTTTCAATGGCCATCTAAAAATTTTTGCTTTAATAATTATTTTACTTTGTGTAGTGAAAGTTTTGATGGATTTTTAGTTTTTTTTTTTCTTTTTTCTATCAGTTATGTTTGTTATTGGCAAAAGGTTTTATATTAATTAACTTAAAATTTAAACTTGATACTATTTTTTATTTTAAAAATTAATTCCTATATAATTTCTATTTGAATGAATTGATTATAAATTAATATGAGTTCATTTATAAAAATTCTTTAGTTAAAATTAGGGTAAACTATTTTAATAACAACTGAACTATCTCAAAATTTAGTTTTAGCACCTAAATTTAATTTTGCACATAAGTTACATAAAATTTTTTGAATGGTTTCGAAAAACTGTCTTTTTATCCATTTTGGTCCTTAAGTAAAAAAAAAAAAAACTATTATAATTTTAAATAAAAATAAACCCTAAAAACCTCAATTATACAATCTTACTTAGAACTAGGAGAATTGCAAAATTATGGTTTTTCTTTTATATTTGATTTCTTTTGGGGGATTTTTCTTTAATGTTTGGGTTGGCAGGATTTGAATTTCTTCAGGATGTCCACTCAGATAGCTTCATTCAGAATAGCTAATCTGCATGCTGGTATTATTCTCCCCCCGAACAAATGGTGTGAAAATAATTACGATTTTTAAGATTTTTTTTATTTAAAATTATAAAATTAATCCTTAAAAAAAATTAACGAAAAAATTTTGATTAATGAACAAAAATTCCCTTAACCAAAATAATAGGAAAAGTGCATTTGATGGTTGGTTTTTTTTTTTTTAACTTAATAGTCAAAATGGACGGAAAGTCAATTTGTGAGATGTTTTAAAAATTTTAATGTAACTTATTACAAAAATAACTTTAGGTGCTAAACCAAGATTTTGATATAATTGAGGTGTTAGTGAAATAGTTTGCCCTTAAAATTATTATTCTATTCACAAAGAATCTTGTTTAATAGTTAAAAATACAATACATATATATAATACAATAGTTATAATCATATATAGCTAATATGATATATAGTTTTATCATACACAACTAATATGTATTTATTTATAATATATATATATTAGATTAGCTAAAGCAGCTCGTGAATCATTGCTTGGACAAATAGACAATATTGATTGAGAAAGTTGAGAGCCATATAAAACGAAACACAAAAATAAAGAAAGGAAAATAGTCCACACACAATGTCAATATATATAATTATTGCTAAACAAATAGAGTATTTAAAGGAAAGGCCACTATATGATCACTTACGACATGCATTAATACAATAAAATGGTTTCACTAATAATATAATTTTTAAGACATACATATAGTAAAATCTAATAAAGATGGGAAGGTAATCGAGGTTCAAATATAATTGGAAACGTATATTTAGGACGAGTAGATGATCCATAAAATTCTTCCATACGGATATCTTCTGGTTTCACTCCAGGAAGTAACTTCCAATTGAATCCATGTAACAAGTTTCCCAAAATTGATCTAACAACTTTCAAAGCTAGTGTTTTGCCCGGGCAACTCCTTCGACCAGATCCAAATGGAATAATGGCAAAGTTTTGGCCTTGTATATCAATATCTTTTCCTAAGAACCTTTCTGGCAAGAATTCTTCTGGTGAATTCCAATATTTTGGATCCCTTGCTATACTCCATACATTTACAAAGACTATTGTTCCTTTAGAAATATCGTAACCTGCAACATTGCAGTCTTGGATGGCATAATGTGGTGCCAGAAATGTACCTGGTGGATGGATCCTCATCGTCTCCTTTACGATGGCTTCAAGGAAAGGTAATTTTGAATAATCATCCTCTTCCATCCATCTCTCCCTTCCTATAACCCTATCAAGCTCTTCAGTAGCTTTCTCGATGATATGTGGATGCCTCATAAGTTCGGTCACTGCCCATTCTAATGTGGTTGTTGAGGTTTCTGTGCCACCAACTAATAAGTCCTGCATACAAACATTTAATTGTGCTACGTACATATCAGAATATATGTTCTTCCATGATATTAGAGGAGAAAATAAGTAGAATCAATTATTCTAAAATAATATTATACACTAATTAATCTCTACAAATATATATATATATGTTTATGTGTGTGTGAGAACCTCACCTGTAATAATGCCTTTACATTATCTCTTGTGAGTTGTATCTCCAAATTAGGATTTTCAGCTTCCTGTAACAAGATGTCAACCAAGTCACTATCCCTCTTATTATTATTGAGATTGAGATGATCATCAAGCACCTGGTTATGGAATATCTCAAAATTCTTATGCAACTCCTTCATTCTCTTTATATAACCTCGTAAATCAAATCTACTGAGAAATGGTATCCAATCCCCAATCTCAAACACCCCATTAAGAAAAAACCACTCATCTAGCATCCCTTGCAATTTTTCCTGTGTAAAGACAGATTTGTCCTCTTGTTCACTTTTGGTTTCAGTGAAATATTTGGTACCAAAAACCATACGGTTTAAAATAGAGATGTTGTAACGAGAGAGATGTTCTCTAAACATAACTGGCTTCCCTAAGAGCGCATGAAGTCTAGAAATCAGAGCCTTTCTTTCCTGAACACGAAGATATTCGTAGGAGTCTAGAATTTTTGGATTCAATAGTTGAGTGGAGTAAATTCTTCGAGCTTGTCGCCAATATGGACCGTAAGGTGCCAATAAAACATCAGAGGAGTTATAAGCAATGTATTTTCCGGCAGCCATAGCTGGCCGAGACGCAAAGTTGCTGTCATGCGTTTTTAAGAATTCTTTGGCCATTTCTGGCGAAGAAACTATGAGAACAGGTTTGAAACCAAATTTCATGTACATCAATTCTCCATATTTTTGGGCTAACAAGTGTAGAGACTGATGTGGGATAGAACCAAGAAGGTTTAGGTTGCCAATAATAGGCCATGGCTTTGGACCTGGTGGAAGCTTTTGCTTCCTGCTGGCTAAATTTGAGAGACAAAGAAGAGCTGCTAACAATGCAAAGGCTAAGAAGAGCCAAGAAATCTCCATGGCTACCTGCTAAATGATAAGGCCGGATTGTTCATTTTTATACTGGAAATAGTGTACAGTATTTTATAATCATGTACCAGTAAAAGTAGAAAGATGATAGGTGCATATATATCATTTCACACCTCTAAATTTCAATTTTACCAATTGTTTTCTTGTCTGTTCCTAATTTTACATTTTTTTTTCCCTTCTTTTTTACTCCCTTAAATGGTATGCCATTAAGCCTATTCAAGGAAAACAATGAAGGGTCCACGCCATACAAAGACAAGAAATTCCACATAATAAAGACTCGTAAGGTCCATTCATGATTTAGATGTTTCTGTTGAGATATAATAATTGTATACAGAGCTGTGAAATGTAAGGTTTAAACCCAAGTTTGGCCCAATTTATTTGTCAAATTACACACCCGACCCATACATCCAAACTATTGCACAAAATGGCTTCATCACAGCCAAGATCTGCGTCTTTAAACTGAAGTCGCATCTCCGGAATGCTACTTCACCTTTCTATTAATGGAAAGTTGCATTCCGAAAATGCAACTTCTGTATAAATTTCACACTAAGTGAAACGACGTTGTTTTATATAAATGAAACAAGTGTCGTTTGAGTTCGTTTAGCATATGTCACTTCAATATTAATTTAAACGACGTCGTTTTGTGAAGTTGCATTTGCAAAATGCAACTTCTGTATAAATTTCACAACTAAATGAAACGACGTCGTTATGTACAATTATTTTTCTTATAAAATATGAAGTATTAATATTAATTTAAAATCTTTAAAGGAAAAAATACAATTTAAGAATTAAATTCATATTAAGACTCGTTTGTTTAATAATTTATTATTTAACGTCTTCCATATATATGGTTTAGTAGTTTTACTTCAAATAATTTTTTAATAATAGATTATTTTTATTATTAATATTTATCCTATTAGAGTTTGAGTTTAAATTTACTGTTGAATTTTAAAAGTTTATGTATATTACAAAATAAAGACAATTCAACTACGATATGAGTATATTGACTACACTTCAAATTTTTCAAAAAATGTGTACTTGTAAAATCTTGTCAAATTATTACTCTCAATATAGAAAACAAAATAAGGACAATTCAACTAAGATATGTGTATATTGACTACAGTACAAATTTCTAAAAAAATGTGTACTCGTAAAATCTTGTCAAATTATTACCCTCAATATAAAAACAAAATAAGGACAATT